>BGNK01005051.1:0-42005 GCA_003297005.1 Symbiodinium sp. clade A Y106 | reverse complement strand
GCGCGGGCCCTGTGGGGGCGAGCGGGCGCTTGCAGCTCTAAGGAGATTTTGGAGCACCAGGCGCTGCCGCGAAGCCTGCGATCCCTCGTCGTGGTGGGCGAGGCCAGAAGCAGATCGCAGCAGATCACTCAGAGGGTCCTCGTCTTCTTTGCTCGAGGCCTGCTCGTTGAGCCTGGCGCGACGGATCTTGGAGGCCCCTGCACAGCGCAGCCTTTCTCAGCCGGAGGCGCCACTCTCTTTGAACAACTTCTACGGCCCCTCGGAAGCCGGCATCGGGGCCACCATCTACGAGGAGATCCATAGCATCAACTAGCACCAAGTAGCCAACGAGCTCATTAGTTCTTGCTCCATCGCAATCCATCATCGCGCAGGTGGACAAGATTGGTGCGGTCCCAAACCATGTGCGGAGCCCCGATCCCGCTCATCCCCGCCGCACACTGCTGCAGAGCAACTCTCTCCAGGTGCAAAGCCTGCCAATCGGACGGCCTGTCTCCTGGCACGAGGTGCCATGCAGTAGCATGCAGTGCCATTCCGTGGCTTTTGAAGCGTGGCAAAGGTCTGCAAGCGAGCTGTGTAAGGTTTCTGGCTCCCAGTTTTCAGGTATTGTAGCTCTGTGCTCATGGAGTCCGGGAAGAGCCGAGATCTCTGGTCGCAGGAGACGTACCACTCCAACTATCGCCTGGCCTATTGTCACTCGATCGAGGATTTTCCCGATCGTGTCCAGAAGGCCAACGCTGCGCGCTTGCTGCTGAAGAGTGCTGGCGACCCTGGCGCGAAACTTCACTTCGGCAATTGGCAGAAGAGCGAAAGCGCGGAAAGCCCTGGAAGCCCGCAGAGCCCACAGGCCTACTCGGCAAAGAGCTTGGTCAAGGAATCGATCTACCGAACAGACTACCGTCATGGCCAATCACCAGAGTTGGATCCTCACCTGGAAAGCTTCCGGCCAGTGATTTCGGCTGCATTTCTTTCAAAGTGTTAGGATTAGGCTTGAGGTGAGGCGTTTGAGTCCGCTTGGAGGCTTCGCCTTCGCCTGAACCGAGGTGGCATTGCCTGGGAAGACCTGGAACACCGAGCTTTGGATGGCCAGGGCCAGGGCCAACCAAAAGACCGGGCCTTAGACCCCGACTCTCTAGATCTCCATTGCAGGGCCGCAGGGCCCCAGGGCCCCCCCCACTGAAGCGAAAAAATTCGCAGTGCGTCTCGCGCAAAGCTCTCTGAAAGAGAGCATGGGAATGGGAAGCCTTAATTCGGTTTCACCAGGTACATTTGAGTACTTGGCACGGCAAGTCAATATTCACGCATGCCTTCTCGACTTGTGCTTGGCGAAAAGTGAAGAGGATCTCTGCAGACCGTACCGTGGCTTTGCGTTTATGTGGCGAAAAGGTGATCTTGCTTGACCCACAGTTGCGTCTTGACCTCAGAGCTCTGCTTTGCGCCGCTTGCGCCTCGCGCCTCGGGCTCGGTCGGCTCCCGACTCGCGAGGCCCTGCGCTGGGAGGCGTGGGCCAAATCGGAATCCTTGGAGAGGCGCGGCACGGCCAGAGAGGGAGAGAGAGAGAGAGACACTTTGATGGCTGTAGCCCAATGGATGTCCTACACTCGTTTAAAGGCATTCGGTGGGCTTTGAAGCCCGGTGACTTTGACCGGTCCCCATGCCCAGCAGAGAGAGAGAGAGAGAGCCACTTTGCGGCTTGTTTCAGGGCTTGGCAAGTGGCTACCTTCGATTGCCCCAAGAGACGAAGACGCGCTTCATCAAGACTCCCGAGGCGCGGCACGGTTGGCATTCTTGGCTGGGCTTGTCTTGGCGCGAGTTTGAGAGATGTCAGATTGAAGTTGCAGAATTGCAGAATGCGCAGGCCATCCGCGAGGTTCTTCCCCAATGCGGTCCGATTACCTACCTCACGGGGGATGTTGGGCGCTACCAGAACCAGGACGGGACGGCCTGCAGCCTCTGAGGCCTGAGAGTCCCTCTGCGTGCTGCGTGTCAGGATGACATTCTCGAGTTCGTGGGACGCCTGGACAGTCAGGTCCGGTGCAACGCCCTGAACTCCCTAAACCCTCAAAAAAGGATCATTCCTGGGCCCTGCAGGGGCCCCACTGGGCCACTGGAACCCATGCCAACAGACAGATTCACGACATGTCAGTCGAACGCTCAGAACCGGCTAACGGTCGCATCGAGGAACAACATGGAATGAATGGAATGGATCACATGGAGATGCTTCGTCTCTTTGTCCACGGGAGGTGAAGCTCCGCGGCCAGCGCGTGGAGCTCGGCGAGATCGAGGCGGCGCTTTTGTCCGCCAAGGCCGTCACCGAGGCCCGGCCCCCCCCTTCCGCCCGTAAAGAGAAGCGCAGATGCGGGCTGCTGCAGCTGCTGCGGGTGGCAGGCAGTGGCGCTGGTACACGGGGACCGGCTCATCGGATACTTCTCCACCTTGCAGGCCCTTCACCTTGGCGTGAAAACCCGAAACGTCGAGAGCAGATGTTCCCAGGGTGTGGAGGAAGGTGATGCGGCGGCCTTCTCGGAGAGTCAGAGGCCCCAGCCTCCCAGGAGCCGCACGCATAGACTTATCAGGTCGCGCAATGCATGGAGAAAACCAGGCAGCGGTTGCCAAGGCGCAGAGTCGGCGCAGAGTTGACTTCAGCTGGCGTGAGGGCCGTACTGGGCCGTACTGGGCCGCTGGCCGCAGGTACATGTGGCCTGAGCTCGTCCATGTCAAGGAATGGCCCAGGGGCCGCACGGGCAAGGCCGAGCGCCCGCCGAGCCGTAACGGCCGTAACGCCCTCCAGAGTCCAGTTGCTCAGACTTCCGGTCCAGTGTTTTTGGCAGGTGGACCGCAAGGCATTACCGGTGCCGACGATTTGCGTGCAGGATGCGGTTCCCCCAAGGCGCCCCCTGTGGCCCCTGTGCTGCTTGTGGCTCCTTGTCGTGAAATCTCGTGTGCCTGTAGGTCTTCCCTGGAAAAGAAGATCCTGGAGATCTTTTGCCAGGCCGGCGGGCCGGGCCGTGAAGATGTCGTAGCTGTCGCTGCGCTCCTCTGTTTTCAGGCATTGAGGCGAGACCCGACGCTCACTTCCGTCCACTCGGACTTCTTTACGCTGAGACCTTGGTTTTCCTATGGATGCGCATTGTACAACATGTCCTCGATTGCTTTCTTTGCCAAAGAAGGTTGGGAGGCACATCTCTCAAGGCTGCAGCTTTGCTGTCTGCTTTGAGAGCTCAGGTACCGGAGGCCGATTGAAGTTCTGGGCAAGCCGTAACTACTCATTGAGCAAAATCTTCTCCGACACGAGGCGGTGGCACTACAGTTCGACGAGCTCTATGCTCATCCGGACGTGGCCAGCCTGGCCCAAGTTCTTTCTGGCAGCCGCCAGGAACGTGTCGACAGCCTGGCAGAGACTCGTGTGCTGCTCCACTCCGGCCGCAGTCGCAGGAGATTCTCCTGGGTCCGGCTCCAGTCGAAGGGCTACTGCCGGCTTCCTTGGGCCAAGAGCATATGCCACTTGGCTACATAGGCCTACGCGCGTTTGATCAAGTTCTTCGTCCTTGGTTATCTTTCTGTTTTTCCTTTCCAGATGAGTTCGTAGTTCGCAGCGTGTTTTCAGATTGGCAGAAAATCCCTGTCCCAGCATGATCTGTTCTAAGGCTTGTGTTGCAGGAGTTGCACGAGGGCAGCTCGGCCTACAACTCACCGCTGATCCTGAAGCCGTGCCCCCGGCCCCGCCAAGGGCCACAGCTCGGCTTGAAGAGGGCTTCAGAAAGCGTTGAGGTTGGAGGGAGCCTTGAACCGATCTGCGCTGTCTACTGCGCTGGACCGGGTCATGGGCCACAGCTGCGCACCGCTGGGAATTAAAGTGCTTGCGCTTCTCAAACTCAGAGGTCATTGCGAGGCGGACGAGTCACCTCGCTTCACTTGCCCCAACTTGCCCCCAGTCCCCAGTGTCCCTTCGTCTGCCAAGCAGGCACGACGTCTTGCGGAGCAACCTCTTGCGCGACACAATCGACGGTGAGCCTGCAGTCGTCCAGGCCTGCAACTTATGGCCAACTGTGCCTGCTGCCCGGAGTGTTCTGCAGGTGACAACTCCTGCAGCTGAATTTCAGTGCGACATGGAGTTCTGGGACATCCCTGAGCGAAGCTTAGAGCTCGCCGTGCGACGAGTCGACGACGCTCTCCGCCCTGGCCGCCACTGGCCCTGTCTGCCCCTCTGCCATCAGGATGACACTGCACAGCAGCCTCAGCGACGCCGGCTTCGACACACGACCCTCGGATGCAGAGGTGCATGGAAACCCTGGATGTGTTTGGAGCTTGAGGCTCGGCAGCCGGCATGTCGGAGCTGCTGGGCGCTTCGCTTTTGGTGCACTTGTGTGACGAAAGCAGTTGTGGCAAGAAGGAGCCCCTGGAGCTGAGCAGCGAGCGAGAAGCAGAAGTGCGAGCTCTTTCCAACTGAGCTCATGGCCGGCTTCTCACAAGAACAGACATCCTGAGACATCCGACTCAACGACTCGAGAGATCGGCCTTTTCAGGTTGGGCATCGGCACGGACCGTCCTGGCTCAGGCTCTGAGCTGCTTCGAGTCCCAGAGAGTGCAGATGGTGTGCATTTTACCTTGCTTCCATACATACTTTAGATGCTCCTAACGACTGCTGTATACTACTGACATTGGGCTCAACTCCCCGGTGAGGAAAGGTCCAGCCAGGGTTGCTTAACGGTAGGGTAGCTGCTGTAGCTGTGAAACCTGAAACTAAATGTGATCAGCCGTAGATAGCTCAATGGCATTCAATGGCTTTTGTTCTGTTCAAAAGTGCTGCCCCACGTGATGACTTCAACGATGCCATTCCGCAGAACCAAAACAGTTCCTTCAGCTCTTCGAAGAGAACCAGCAAGTGAACCTGTTTTGTGCATCGTCCTGCACTTGAACAAGCTGGCGATGCACAAGCAGAAAGCAAGGCACTTTGGGGCTGATACGCAGCGAAGCCAACATGCAGATACGTGCACTCGAGCAGCATGCAGACGTAGTCCACCAAGTTCTTGAGGAGTTTTATAACGGGCCGGTGGCGTTGGAACCCATGGAGTCCCTGAACCTAAGCTTCAAAAGTAGATGCTGTGGCACCAGCTTGCGGTTCTACTCCCAATGAAGACTGTCCTCGAACTCATGGCCGAGATATTCTAGGATTCTAGGAGCTGTTCGCGATTCGGGTCGAACGCTGTCCTAAACTCTGCGGCTGGGAACTCATGCTGCTTGGCAGCTGTTTTCTCATCGTGGCACTCTGTCACACTTCGTCTCAGCAGTGCCTGAAAAACCTGGCGTTGAGATTGCTCTCGCAGACAACTTGTGCGATGCAGACTAAGTTCCCTGTTGAGCTTGGCCACCAAGACCTCGGTGCCTTCCCTGACGAAGGACAGTGTTTGCTGGCAGGGATTTGCGGTAGGCCCCAGACGTGCAACATTGCAGAAGATGACGAGCTCAGCGAGGCCAGAAAACCCTGAGTGAGGCTTCAGCAGCTCGCAAAGAGAATGGGCACACCAACATTGGTGAAGCTAGCGACATTCTTCGGCATCGCAAGCAATCCGTATGAAGATAAGAGTGGGACCAAAATCGCCGAGTCAGTGAAGCTCCCGGACTTTCCCTCACTATGGGTCCTGAAAGATCGCGGGTCGTGAGGCGGTTAAAGTAGTTTCGGACAAGCTTGATGAGGCTTTCAAGTGGGTCCAGGAGCTTCGCGAACGAGTTGCTACCCTCGAAGCTTTCGTGAAACCATGAAGTTCCTCCCCCGTGACACCAAGCCTGAAAGGCTGTTTTGGGCCTATTGTTGTTCAAGCATTTCTTCAAAATGTAGAGGACGACCGCCTGAAGATTCACCTGAATGGGGAAAACCTTAGCGCTCTCATCCGCAGTTGGGAATCGGTCTTTGCGGGCTTCAATCATCCACCCAAGGGAAACCACCGTACGAGAGTACAAAGGAATTTTGGCACCGTGGGGAAGCCTAGTTTTGGCAAAGCCGTTCCCGAAAGTGAGAGAGAACGGAAAAGCATGGAAGAAAGGAATCTTCGTTGGAAAAGATGCTGTGAGCAACATTAATCTGGTGAGAACAACGAACGGAAGAATCAAGAGCCGAACAATGAGGCAATGCACACCAGCATTCGACGTGGGAAGGTTAGCTGAGGCATGTGGAACACCTTGGAACCACACGCAAGAACAGTTGATTGGAAGATCAACGCCAGCAAAGAGATTGCCCCCAGCAAGCGGTATTGAAGCGCTAACAATTGAAGGAGCGCCAAGGTCAGTTCCAAGACCGCCGTCAGGCGGACATAAAACTGGACATAGTCCAAGTGAAGGAGGTCCTTGCGATGAAGCCGGAGCCGATCCACCGACGACGGAGAAAGGTGACGACGAAGAAGATGAACAAGACAAAGAAGAAGATCCAGGTGAAGGCCAAATGGGCCAGTCATCGTCAAGCAGTACAAGCAGTAGAGGCGGAGGAGCAGTGAGAAAGAGAAGCGGGTTAAGCCAAGACTCGGAAGAGCTGATTCCGGGAGAAGATCCGCCTACCTCTCCCAAGAGGAACCTTGAAGGAAGAGCTGAAGTTTCAGAGCAATTGAAGAAGGAACAACAAAAGTTCAAGAGAGACCAGAGAAAGCACAGAAGGGAGAAACTTCAAGCAGCGTGCGGAGAATAGTGGCAGCAAGAAGTGTTAACAAGATCGAGCCTTTTCTGAGCAAAGAGTTGCCAATATACCGCGATATGAAGAAGTGGAGCTTGAAGAGGTTGAAGGCATTGAAGCAGAGATGGAAGAAGAAGAAGGTCAGTATGAGTCGGGTGGAGAAGGAGAAACCCCTGAAGGAATGCCGACATGGTCAAATGACTTCGAAAGTGGACCACCAAAGTTGTCTGAACAAGAACTTTCGAGAGTCCACGGCATTTCTAGAATGCACGAGATAGAACGCCTAACGAACATGACGGTGTTGAAGAAGTTGCCCGAAGGGGCAGATCTGTCAAAATACAAGTTTCTGTCGAATTCAGATGGCTATCAGATTACATTGCAAGTTCAGTCTCCCCGACGGGAGTAGCAAGCACGGTGAAGTTACTGTCAACATTGTTTACGTCGTCTGAATACTCGCTAGGAAGCATAGACGTTGGAGATGCTTACTTGATGGTTGAGCAAGAAGAACCTACAGTGGTAGAAGTTGAGGAGAGTACTATGAGTTGGGATTTACACTCCCAGGTCAAAGGACTGCATCAAGCGCATGGTTCAGCAAGCTGAAAGGATATCTGGGAGAATTTGGACTGAAGTCGGACGAAGGTCCTCCAGCGTTGTTTTACCAAAGGCCAGAAGAGAACAACAGCAGCGTGGGGATCATAGTGTTGACACACGTTGACGATATATGGAGCTGTATGCTTCAAAGGAAGACTTCTAGAGATTGGTGGAGTTCTTGAGAAACAAAGGATTGAAGATAAAGGTTGAAGGACCAATGGATGAACATGAAGGCTCAATGAGTTTGCTGAAAAGATCATTCAGGTCGACCAATGAGGGCGACGTTCAGATCACAATGAACACCAAGTACATTGAAGTTTTGGTGGAAGCACTGAAGCTCGAAGGAGCTTCCCGAAGAGGTTGCCGTGTCCATCGGACAATGGAAGATCGTTTCAAGCGAAGAGAGGAGGAATGGATCCGCTAAGCGCGGAAGACCGCCGCACGTTTCGCAAAGGAGTAGGGATACTTCTGTATCTTCTGTATCTAGCTCCGGAACGACCGGACATGATGTACGTCTTGAAGAAGCTTTCGGCGAAACTAGCGTCTCCGGTGGAAGCTGATATGGAACTCCTACGATATACGGCGAAGTACTTGAAGGGAACGCCTGATCTATGGCTAATGCACAAGAAGAGTTATCCAGGGAAGAGTTTTTTGGAGATGAAGAACAGAAGTGCAAGCAAGAACGAAGAGAGAAATGTGTACAAGAAGCAGTCGATGACTCAGATTGGATTGGGCAGCAGACAGAGGCCAGACAAAGTGTTTCATGTGGAGCGATTATTATGCTGAATGGAAATCTGATACACTTTCAAAGCAAGCGACAGAAGAGTGCTGCGCTGAGCAGTTCCTGTGAAGCAGAGAAGCAGTTCAAGACAGTTAATCGCAAGAGAAGGACGACGCCTAGATGTTGATTTGTTGTGGATTCAAAGGATCAACGGATTGGTGATCAAGGCGATCAAAACACAAGTTAACCCAGCGGATTTAGGTACGAAAAGCCTAAGCAGAGACAAGGACTGATCAGCATGTTCATGATTGCAGTGCCAGTGCTGTGCATGCTGTATGTGATGTTTTCCGCAGCTGTTCCAAGTTCAAGGTGAAGAGTAGGAAGAAAAAGGAAGAACGAGAACAAGTTGAGCGGCCAAAGATGGCCGACGCAAAAGAAAAGATCGGTGCGTTTTTCGAAGCTGAGGAGCAGTGGATCTCGCAGGTCAAGGAATTGATCACGGAGAATGCGAGGAGCATCGAGTCGGAACGATCGAGCAGCTTAAGGAAGCTGTAAAGGCGCTTAACAAGCTCAGAGAAGATAAAGCAACGCCAGAGCCAGCATCACCTGATAATGATGTTGCCTCTGACCCACCACCGTCAAGCAGCGAAGGAAAAGAAGAAGAAAAAGAGGAAGATTTCAAGAAGACTGACGAGCTGCAGGCTGAAAAGAAGAAGGAAGAAGAACAGGCAGAGAAAAAGAAAGACGAGCAGCCAAGGCAGAAGGAAATGATGCAAGCGCAAACTGCTCAGTTGAAGGAGCAAGCCAGCCGCTAGCGAGCGGCGAACAGAAGTGGTTGAGAAAGCTGAGGCAATCGCGAAGAGAAAGCAGAAAAGCAGCAGCGAGGGAAGCGAGCGTGAAGAAAGTGAAGACAAGGAGAAGGATGAAGCAATGAAGGTGGAAGAGAAAGACAAGCCAAATTAAGAAGCGGCACAGACAGAAGAGAAGGAGCCGAAAGAAGAAGCGGCACAGACGGAAGAGAAGACAGGGCCAAGCTTATGTGGAAAAGGATGGCATATGGCAGCTGGTCCTGGACAATGTGGAAGGCAAAGGTTTGCCGCTCCGACAGGAGTGTGCTTTGTGGCCACTTCGACCACAATAAAGACAGCTTCTTTCATCTTTGTAACCACTTCTTTGCGTGGTGGGCATCTTCATCAGGCATCTCCTCAGCGCGTTCCTTGCGCTTCTTCGGCTCACCCTAAGGTTCATTGGGTTTCTGCGAGGCAATGTTCACTTCATCTTCGCCTTTCTCCTTCGCTTTCTTAATGCTCATCGGCCGCTCCGTGTCCTTATCCTCTTTTCAGTCTCAGCTTCACTGGCCGACAGCTTGACCGCTTTACTTAACCTTCTGCGTGAGCTTTCCGACCAAAGTCTCGCCTTCTTCCTCGGGCTCTTTGAAAAGCTTTCATACGCTGGCCGCATGGACCGGATACCATGCAACACTTCGCTTGCACTGTCGAGCACTCTCTTGAAAAGCTCGTTGCGCTGCAGCGTTAGCTGCAGTTCAGTCGCTTGCTTTCTCATGTGCCCCTTGTGGCTCACTGCGTCTTCAAGCCCTTTCTCAGCACTTTGCAACTGCGCACGGACTCGTTCAACTTCAGCTTGCTTTTCCTTGATGTCATCTTCCGCGTCATTGTTGTCTTGGAAAAATACCTTGAGGCTTTCCCGAAGTTCCTCCTGAGCGCTTTCCGCATCGAGTGCCCAGGTCTTGAGCTTGAGCGCGTATCCTCCCGGCAGCTCCTTCACCGGAAACTTCAACCTTGGGTCTGACGGATGGCAGCACAACCACGACCACGCCCGTCGGCTTCTGCTACATGGACGATTTGATCCCGCCTCGCCGCTATTGCCGCTATGCTGAGATCGCCATTGGCATCAAATGAAGTTCGACGAGTCCTATAACATTCGGTGGCGAGATCTGCGTTCGATGACGAGGTCTACCTGGCTGGGGAAGACGGCCTCATCGCAGAGACCATTGCAGTGCTGAGTGAGTAGACAAGCCGCGGAAAACGGGAGGCTTGCTGGCCGAAATTGCGCTGCCGCAGCCGAGTGGACAAGGTCTCACAGGGCCGGCAGCAATAAACGCGAGCCGTTTAACTACACAAACCTGTCGTTTAGCTCAGGCAACCTGAAGCCCGAGGTACAATCAACAACGCATTATGGTTGGAGCTGCATGGTGAGGGGTGTAGATGTTACCCTGCCTGAATACATACATTTGAGGACGAATGCTGTATGCTACTGACATTGGGTTCACGCCCCCAGTGAGAAGAGGTCCACCCAGGGTTGACTTAATGTTTCAGGTAGCGTAGCTGTTGTAGCTGTGAAAGCGGAAAAAAATAACTCCGATGTGGATTTGGAAGGCTTGGGCACTCCCGAAAGGCGCGGGGCACGTCTCTGTTGCGTTGTCTCTGCAGTTCAGAGCGTCCGCCTTGGCGCAAGGGCGGCGAGCTGGCGCAACCTTTTCCAGCGTGTGGGCCATCCAGTTGAAAACCGACTCCTGTGCCTCGCATTGTTTTCACTGGGCCTTCGTGACTTCAGGGCAGGGCACGGCGACCAAGCTGGTCACCAATCTTCTACCAGGCGGGTGCCAAGCACAACTCGCGTTGCGAACCCCGCCGCCATCAGTCGGCTGCCATCGGACGCAACGGGTTCGGATTCCTTCAAACAGCAGGGCTACAATTCTCCTCCGATGCGATCACCAGAAGGAAATCGAGAAGTCACTGGCTTAGCCAGTACATTCAGGGGTAACAGAAAATTGAGGCTGTGAAGTCGATGAGTCGGGGTGCCGCACGGAAAAACTAAGGACAGGATGTATCGCTTGACAGAAATGCTGGAGTCCTGCAGCTCGTGCATTGGTCAGTATGCTGACCGCAACAGCATGGCACGCTAAGGACCAGCACCAGCAGCCTCAGTTTGGGCGATCTTGGCCGAGCGCAGCAGTGGTCCTGCACTTGGCTTTACACGGAGCATGGGAGTAGGGCTGAGTAGGGGCTAGAGATTGTAGGCCTGTTGAGAAGGATCCGTACCGAATGCGACCAGCCCGTCGCAGAGCTCGCGATCCAAGCTCATTGACAATAGCACTCCATAACAGTTAATCTTCAACATGTCCGATTCAATCAAAGGAGAAATTTGGACACAGCAGAGCTGTGAAGTCGTGCGGAGGTTGCCTCGCGTTCGCGGATTCGAGAAATGCTCGACACGAAAACTCGAAGCACCAAAACGAGCTCTTCCAGTCCACAGCATGGAAGAGATGTGTCAAGTGATCTCTTACATCTCTGGGTTCGGTCGTCGGTGCTGCCTGCAGGTCCCCGGGCTGCAGCGAGCTGGTGCTGTCCTGGTTGGTGGAAGAGGCCCATAAGCCCTTCAACCTTCGGGACGAGCCGCTGATCCGAATCGTCCTTGCAAAGGCCTTTGGGCTGGGTTTGGGACGTTTCAATCTTCTCCCCTGTTCTGTGTCAATGCCGTTTGTTTGCTGGGTGCGCGTGTGTGTGTGTGTGAGAGTGTGCCATTGATCACGAGGTCGGGTCGGAGCAGCATTTTCTGCTGGTGAGCATGCACCATTCCGCCAGAGTCACGGGATCACTATTCCGATTCTGACCCCGAGTCCCAGATGACCGAAGCCTGTTGAGGTCACAGACGGCCGATCGCTTTCGATTCTCAGGCGGCCGGCGCTGAATGGTTTTTGATGCTTTGTCTCGTCTGCGGAGGCAGGAGTTGACAGCCTTCTACAACCAGATTACTTTAAAGCTGGCAGAGGCTGCGGCTGCTGCTGTCCGCTCTGAGCAGTTTTGTAGGGAGTCCTGTGAAAGTTAAGCAGAAGGGGCCAAAGCTCCCAGCCTTGTCGATGCAGTACGCAGCTCCGGCCTCGGCACCCCGCAGTCCCCGCAGCCTAAGCCTCACATCCCACCTTGTCTTAGCGCTCCTCGCGAGCACTCGACACAGTTTACCGGAATTGCAGTGCAAGTGCCAAATCGGATGTGGCGGGAAGTGGAGTCTGCAGTCTGCTCAAGAATGTTGAGGACTTCAACTGCTGCAGCCTTTCTCGCACACCCCTGACTGCATCACCATTCTTTACAGTCTGCACAGTGCTCAACAGACTGTAGGGAAGCCGCGCGCAATGATGATCAAGGATATATCACCCTCGCGAAATCTCTGTCCGTAAAGTTTGTCGCGAGATCAGCTCCCCAATGCTGCAAAGCTTTCGCGGTAGACTGTCCAGAGTTGAGCTTCAGAGCCAAGGATTTCGCATACTGTCAGAGACGGTGGATGGCCCAGGCGAGGGCCCGGTTTTGGGTGTGGAAAGTCTCAGTCGCTGTTCTCGTCAGGGCCGTCTTGAGAGGGAGCTGGCCTACTGGCGCTCCCAGCTTCAGCAGCTTTCGGCCGTGCAGGACTGACCGCATGTCTGCGTCACATACACCTGAGAACGCCACATAGGCTAAATTATCACTTAACTTCGAGTAAGCCCAACGAGTGTTTCGTTGTTGAAATATGTGTCGCACGTTTGGCGTTGTAAATAGTATAGGAAAAGAAAGCATTTATGTTCAATAAACAGCAAATCTTGCGTTTTTACTACTTTTCCCTCCGCAGCTTCATATTCTTTTGCAGCAAAAAGCAACTCTTCGAGTCCCGAGAGAAGCTTCTGCGGATCAATTCGGAGGGGGTTAGCATGTATATGTAGATATGTAGAGATGTAGATATGTAAAATTGTATACAAAAACTGTATATACGTACATATGTATATATATAGATGTATATATGTATGTACGTATGTATGTATGTATGTATATATATATATATGTATATGTGTATAGTTTTATAGGTATATAGGTATATATGTATATATGTACATATGTATACAAATATGTTTATTTTTATATATGTACATATGTATATATGAATGTATGTTTGTTTGTATGTGTATATATGTATATATATATATGTGTATATATGTGTATATGCATGCATGCATGCACGTATGTATGTGTATGTATATATATATACACAAATGTATACACGCCATGCGCACCTAGGTGCGTGCATATTTTTGAAAGATACAACGTCATACACACACAAACACGGCTTGTCAGTCAGTGCGACGCGGTCTCTATGTGCGCCTGGCACCTGTGCAGCTCCTCACGGATTTCCCTCGCCCGCCCAACCTCGCGCTGGACGGAGGTCAAGCGGGCTACTCAGGAAAGAGCCAAGTGACGAGCATAGATTGTGGCCCTTCGATAGGTCACGTTTCAGTTGCAGCCAGCGCTGGCAAATCGGCTGCGCAGCCTTGCACGCGCCAAGAGCGTCACGCTCTTTGCACTTCTCTTAGGCCAGGAGCTGTTTGTGGTGCATTTTGGCAGCTGCTGTAGAATCAGTCATTTGAGAGGCCTCTTTGCCCTGGCACTGAGCCGCTGGGCTGCGGCGCAGGATCTCGCCATCGCGTCGCCGGTGGGCCACCGCCAGGGGACAGAGCCTCAGGGCAGTCGATGGGGCAATTTTCCTCAAGCGGACGACCGAAGGTATGATTTTAATTTAGCCTGATCAACGACACGTACGGGCAATTTGGGTTTGATTATGGCTGGAAAGTTTTTTGTGTGGCCGAAGAGGTTTTGGTGGGCAAATATAGGTTTTTTTGATCGCATGCTTTTTTGATAGGTTCCTGTCACGTGCACACGCGTGTCCAGAGGAATGCCGTCGAGCCACTAATTGGATACTTTGTGTCGTGGCCCTAGAAACAGCATGTCACTATGCAATGGCGGTGGCGACATCGATGGCTGTTGCGAAACCTCGCAAGGAACACTGTGCTCTTCCGGGTGAACTTGAAGAACCCCTGCACATTCGAGGCAGCCCCGAGAGGCCCGGCAGGGTATCGGATTTGCGCCCCGAAATGTGTTGCAAGGATCTCCTGCAAAGATTGCGCGATACAGTGGTCGGGGCTTTCCAGAATTCTTCGGCTCCGTATGCAAAGGTTCTGGAGGCTCGGCTTCAGAGAAGCGGAGCTGTGAAGCTTCCACCATGCCTGACCGGAGGCTGCAGAGCTTGATCCGGCTGCTGTGCCAGCCATGTTTGTGCTGCAGGACTCCGTGCTACTGTGGCAGTGGTCAGGTGAGTAGCAGCTCTAAGCAAGCAGTGTGATGTAGAAGTTGTAGAAGGATAGAGACGAGACGGCATGGAGCATGGAGGCGGAACGTTCGGTCTTGTCCCGCTTTGCTGCGGAATGCTGTGGAGTCTATGCCTGCAGGGCTTGCGAGTTGAGCAAGTCGAAATCAAGCGGCATGCGGCCCTCTTCGATGTGACTTGCGAGATGCAGGCCAAGCATAAGCATGCGTGATCTCTGAGTGCAGTGCTGATTGCGATTGTGTCGTGAAGGAGATGCCTGGATCCGCTGGAGGCAAAGAATAGATCCGTAGGTGTGGTATGCCCCACAGCTGCCGTTCCGTTTTTTAGGACTCCAGGGTGTCCTGGACGCTCGGATGCAAGTCCAGGATGGTCCAGGTTGCTTGCAGAGACTTTCAAAACGGCATCCTTTTAAGTGCGAGGTCTACAACAAGCACCTCTGGACCAACTCACGTGCCGGGCGCCTGGTAGCATGCGGCATCATGTACAATCGGCATGAAGCCTGAATGCTCGCCCGCCCGCGCGGGTCTGCGTACATACTGTGTTTTGGACATCAGAGACAGCGTCGCCACGGGGCCCGCGGGCGCGCAGAAGCTTACCTGCACCTTCCGGATGAATGTGGACACCAGCAACACTTGCAAAACTCTCTTGTTGACAGGAAGGCATCACATTGAGGTTGTTTCCAGTTGCACGTGCACAGCGGCTTTGCTGAGGCCGTGCGTTTTGCTGAGAGCCTCCAGGTCAGCAGCTTGTGCAAGTTTCGCGCTGTGTCCCCTCGACTGCATGCCAGACGCTGGCTCTGGCTGTGGCGGAGCAGCCCGCAGTGGACCTGCTCCAACTTGCGGTGGGCCATGGGGGGCTGGTGGGAATTTGACGCTATGAGTTTCGCACGAAGCTTGTCAGGTCATCTCCAGCAACGACCGGGCCAAGGTCTTGGAATGGGGCGGCCACAACCGACCGGTCGCGTCACCCACGCCGCTGATCAAGGCCGATCAAAAATAAATCCCGCACGTTAAACACCGTCTCCGGACAACGCCGAAATCGAACAGCAATTCTACACGTGCCTCGTTCGAAGGCCACGTGTACATGAATGGCATGCGGCATGCGTACAAAACAGTGCTGATCGCTGGAAGCAACATCGTTGCTTCTCCGACCCGGTTGACTCGGGCGAAGGGCGGCGAAGGCGGCGAAGGCGAACCGATGAGGTTCCCTGAGTTGCCAGGTGGAGCTACCAAAGCACACTTGCGGCCCGGAGTGTGCGTCGAGAGAAGGGCATTGCTGGAGGGCAATCACCGTGAACCGGCGCTCGCTGGCACAGGCTCTGAAAGTGCAACTTCTCCAGTGCCAGCATGACATCGCAGTGCTCTCTGGAGTGTGATCCTGAGCTACCAGTATCGGCTTCACGGAGACTAAAGAGACTGACTAAGAGACTGAGTCCCTAGTCCCTTTCCGCAGGACCGCTCCGTCACCTACGGAGAGTTCGGCGCGCGCGTCATGGCCCTCTCCCTGGTCTCGGGCTCGGCGCGGAGAGAGCTTCGTCTCTTCTCTTCGCATCGCCGGAGGCGCTGCGGGCCCGGCTCCCGGAGGCGCTGGAGTCGCTGGTGGCCTTGCTGTTGCCACGGTCTGTGGACTTGGCTGTTGCGATCTGGGCTGTCTTGAGCGCGGGGGCGGCCTACGTCCCGATTGACCCCGACTATCCGCCACAGCGGATTGCTCACATCCTGAAATCTGCCGGCCCGCAGTTGGCTTTGGCTTTGGCCCGCGAAGAGCACGCAGAGCTGGTAGAAGACATGTGCCGAGTCTTCGGCACGTGGCAGTGGCCAAGCCCGGAAACCTCCTTTGCCCGTGTGGAGGAGCTCACGCAGGCACCGCCGCAAGGCCTGGCCTACGTCATTTACACCTCCGGCTCTACCGGCAAGCCCAAAGGCGTGGCCATTGAGCACCGATCGGCTGCGAACATGGTGCAGGAGCTTGAGCTGATTAAGATTATACTGATGAAACGATATGTCAAAGACCTGCGTCATCTCACGTCTGAATCTTTGCAGGAACAGCTTTCCCTCATGCGCATTACCAGGGAGGATCGCGTCCTCCAATTCTTCAAGCCTGCCTTTGATGGTGCCGTCCAGGACTTGCTGAAGCCGCTTTTCCTGCTGTTCAATGCTCAGTGCTCTGCAGCTCAGCAAAGATCACGCTTTTGCTTTCTGAGGAGTACCTGAGCACCTTCCTGGCTGGTGCAGTGCTTGTGCTCTGGGGCGAGGACAAGGAGGAGACTTTTGCAGAGGTCCTGTCGAGACACCACTGCACAGCCTGCACTTTGACGCCGTCTGCACTGTCGGTGCTGGATCCGAAGCGCCTACCACTGTTGACGAAGCTGGCAGTGGCCGCCGAGGCCTGTCCACCGACTTTAGTGGAGCTTTGGGCCTGCCAGCGCCGGCTTCTAAATGCCTATGGCCCCTCGGAAAATACCGTGGTTGCAACGTCCGCCGAGCTCGGAGCCAGCGAAAGCTCCAACGACTTCATCCTCCGATCTGACTCGTTCGACAGCCTTATGTCAGCCCCTTCGCGACAGCACGTGCCCATTGGCACTCCCCTAGGAGGAGTGCAGTGCTATGTCTTCGAAGCCAGCGCAGTGAAGTCACTTCAGGACGGGCGGGGACCGGGAATCGGGCAAGAGTGGCCTCAAAGGATGCTGTGCTCTGACTCTGAGTGCACAGAGTGCATCTGCAGTGATAGGCAATCGGCACTCCTGGGGAACTCTGCCTCGGCGGGCCTCTGAGCGCGCTGAAGTCACTGAAGTCCTTCGGAGCCCTTAGGCCTTGCTTTGCTTAGGTGGGATTCAACTGGCACGAGGATACTTCGGCGACGCAGCGAAGACGGCTGAGAAGTTCGTGATCAACCCTCTTGGATGCCAAAAGATGCAGCGAATGTACAAGACCGGTGATGTCGTGACTTGGCTCCCGCAGGGACAGTTGCTTTACCTGGGCCGGAATGATGAGATGGTGAAGGTGCGAGGCTTCCGCATCGCCCCACAGCCGCGCTTAAGCGGGACAGCGATTGCAAGGGAGTTCTGGGTGGCGGGGAAACAGAAGCGGCGGAAGCGCTTTACCGGCGCCAGGAGCTGAGCGAAGTGGAGGCGGCGCTGGCGGCTCTGGGAGCGCAGGTCCGAGTCCCAGCGAAACAGCGCCCGCGCCATTTTGCCCCTGCCTGCTTTGCCTCTTTTGCTTAGGCTGTGGCTGTCGCTGTCAATCCGGCCAAGGCAGGAACTAAGGTCAGGTAGACGCGTTGTGGGTGCATAGCTTCTTCAAGGATGGCCTATGGGCATGGGTCACTCCTGAGACCCTGTCTTCAGCGACGTTGCGATCAGAGCTGTTGAGGGCGCTGCAAGTGCCTCATCATGCAGGACACCGGTGAAGACTGCTGTATGAGCAAAGATGCCAAATGAGGTGAGTTCCTGATTCCTGCACTTGCATCGCCGAGGCCACAGTACATGGTACCGACGAGGCAGGTGGAGTGCAAGATGATCAGCTTAGGCTTTGGATACCATCTCTATTTGCGTTCCAAGTGTTCTTAGGATTGCAGTCCTTGAGAAGTTCCCGCTCACACCAAATGGCAAGGCTCATAATCAAGCGCCCAGGTCGGAGAACTCTTACCTAGAAACATATGTCTGCCTAGCCAGATCGACAAAGCACGGCTGCTCGCTGAGAACTGCTCCGAGGCGGGAGAACTTGCGCTTGGCCTAGTGAACTCCTATAGTGACCTTGTGGTTCATCCTGCAATCCTGGAATGCGCCGACAACGCACCGCAGCCTTTGAATTTCAGCACGCCCCATTGCAAGTACTCATGGGCTTCAAGTATGGGCTGCATTCGGTAGTACTCAAGCTTTAGTCGTGAGTGACTGCATGGGAACTAGAAAGAAACTGCTGGAATCGGAAGCTGTCAAGTAGAGGTCACCTCCAATTCGGGTCGGTTGTGGTCATAGGCAGTTGACGGTATCACGAGTGGCTTGTTGCACAACTCGTGCTTGACCTTCAGGCTTGCCTAGCAACAAGAATGCGGGCAGCATAGCCCCAAACATCGGAATGGACATACCGGTTCATGATGCACCTTTGATTTGCATCGCCGGTGGTGCCTTAGGGCGACAAGAAGCCCTGGACGATCGGGTGGGCTTGAAGACCGTTATATTTACAGACAGAGAGGTCCAAAACCGATGCGCCCTCATGCCCTGTTAAGAGAGTCACAGAGAGAGCGCGCACTGAGCCTATAGGCACACATGGAGGGCCCGATTGTGGGGCCGCAGTCGCCTCTCGAGCATCGCCTTTGCGCCGCAGGCCAAGCAGGCGGCAGGCAGGTAGCAGCAGGTAGCAGGTGCTGCTCAGGTCCTCAGGTCTATAGATGAGATTCGATTTTCCAAGCAAGGCCACGGCCGCAATGGTGCTTGGATTGGAGACGTTGGGGCACCGTGCCAAGCGACAGTCCCAGAGAGAACACGTGAATCATTTCATCTCAGGGTCACAGCTGACTTGCGCAGTGCCAGGGGCTGAGATGGGCTAAGACTCCAAGTGAGAAATCACCGGAAGCTTCGTGGACTGCACAGAGGTGGGAATGACCTCATTGAAGGCAGTGCTGCTCTCGCAGAAGCTGCGCGATGCAGGCCTTTGTCGATTTCATGTTGGTGGACCCAACCCCAGCTGCAGTGCAGGTCTCACGATACCTCTCTCCAAGCTCTACGAGCTGCAAACCGTTCGGGCGCTGGCTGAACACCTGGCAATGCAGGAGGACACGGCGTGCCGGCGCAGGGACACTTTAGGGACACTGAAAACAGGGAGCAAATAGTTTCGAAGCAGCGCGCTGCTGGCGCCAGGAGACGGTCCTCGGCCCCGTTTCGATTGAGGCAGAGGGAACTGAGGGAACTACGCACAGAGAGGCAGAGAGCCTCCATCGCTGCAGGCAGATGTGGAGTCCGGCGGGAGATGTGATCTATGTCTCAGTGCCAGTCAGAAGGGCTGCTCAGGCGACTGCGACACTGAACCGCGGCGTGCTCGCATCACGACCCTCCGTGCTGAAGCCCAGGGTTCTTCCAGAGCGTGGCTGTGCTTTGCTGGCGGCTGCTTGCATGGGCCTGCAGCCTGGACAGCCTGGACAGCCTGGACGCGGAGCGACGGAGCGTCGCCGTTGCGACGCGCCGGACAGCAGCAGCGCGCACTGCTGCACTGCGGAGCGGGCTCCGAGGTTTGGATCAGTGGCGTCGTGATTTGGCCCGCGATGCTGCCCTTGAAGCTCGCTAGCCGGTTGGTCACCTGTTCGCACATGAGAGAGGAAGGAGTGGCGAGATCAGACTCTGCCGCAGAGATTCTGCCGCTCAGGCTCGTAGTTCGGGCGCAGCCTGGTCTCTCTGTTTCCTGGTGCCGTTGCCTCGGTGACTCGGTGCCTCACGCTCAGAGATACTGAGTTTACTGATGTTTACTGGTTTTTGCCTCCAGGCTCCTGGGATATCCGCTTTACCTTCTGCTGATGATTCTGCTGGTCAGGGGCCAAGGAGCTTCACCGTTCTAGTGCCGCAGTGCCGAGCAGTGCGGCGCAAAAGCCAAAGGTGATCTGCACGAAATG
This sequence comes from Symbiodinium sp. clade A Y106, assembly GCA_003297005.1. Classification (NCBI taxonomy): domain Eukaryota; class Dinophyceae; order Suessiales; family Symbiodiniaceae; genus Symbiodinium; species Symbiodinium sp. clade A. Next base: position 22,278 of record BGNK01005051.1, on the reverse strand, counting down.
GCTACTCATTGGAAGGTACCGAGCAGGACACGTTTTGAAACCCCAAGTCTAAGTCCCCAGTTGTGCAAAGGACAGAGAGTGCTGGGAGTGCTGGGCCGCTGGGCTGTGCCGCCTGTGCCTGCAGGAGCGTGTCCGGTGAATTCCTGGGCCTTCTTGAGGTGGTGGGCAGTGGCCGCTTTCTCTGTGCAGTTCGAGGGATTCCGAGATTCGTTCGGCCTTCGGTTTTTCGGGAGTTTTGCCGAGTTCGAGTTTAGGATCGGCTGCTGGTCTTCGTGAACGAGCTCTGCTTGGGAGCCTTTCGGGGGGGGCCGGTCTACTTCGCCTACCTTCGCTCGCCGGGGCCTCGCTTTTGAGCCACCTCACATGCTTTTCCATTCATTTTGTCCAGGCTTGGCTTGCAGGCCGCTGGCTACTGCCGTATCGACACACGCCACGTCTCAGAGTCGCTGCCCGAACACGCCATGCCCTGGCCCTGCCGCCATGCAGATTGCAATGCTTGGAGCTGCGTGGACCGTGGACTGAGGTTCGACCTCATCTCTTTGGGACGCTGTTGCGTTGTCGCCGAGGGCGCGAAGCTGCGCCCTGCCGCCGCCGAGGAGGGGCCGAGGGCGAGGGGTGACAGCGGACATCGAGACTTTGAACTGGGAGGCCGCAGAGCTCCAGCTGCGACCGTTGGCTTTTGGGGACTACTGCGCCGTGGGCGAGAACGCTGCCAGGGGCCCATTGCCATCCCCGGCTCGCGCATCGCTCGTGCATCGCACTTCGCCGCTCAGGTCTGCACTGCTGGCTGTGCAGTCGGGGATCATGTGACCCTCCAGCCCCTGCTCCTTGGCATGGAGATCATATCTATATCAGACAAGCAGAGACGGCTGCAGGTCCATGTTGTCGGGACGCACCGGTCGGACTTTGCCAGATGGCTCGGTCTGGAAGGGTGCTTTGCTGGTGCAGTCCAGACAGCAACCGATTCGGGTGCCTGCTGGATTCCTCTGCATGGGGCTCGGACTGCCGACCCCCGGCACTCCCCCGACAAAGTTAAAGCCCCAATCTCACTTCGCTTGCGGAGGCCACGACCTTCTCGGAGACGTCTTTGCCCTGCTCCTCACACTTTTCCTGCAGTTACTCGGCGAAGCCACGTTAAGTCGCGTCAAATCTTTTGTTTGGCCTGTTTGGCTTCTCAGGACAGGCTGCAGCTTGGTGGCTTACTGCACTTTTGGGCTGCTGGCAGAGGCTATTGCATGTGTGCACGAGGAAGCCTAAGATGCCTAAGCCCAAGCCTAAGGCCTAAGGCTTACGGGGGGAACAAAAAGGTCAGTGTATAAAGAGATGTTACTTTTGCACAGGCACAGGGATTCGGCGTGGGCCGCGCTTGGCGCTGGCAGGTGCGGTGCCGGTTTTTCGTGCTGGATCAGCTCTGTTTTGCGCGTCCGAACAGGCGGAGCCTGAAGGCTACCTTTTCGCTGCAACCTGGCTGCTGTTTGGTCCACCGGTGATGGCGTGCAGCCCAGACTCAGACCGCTGTCGAGAGGATGTGACCCAGGGTGGCAGCATGCACAGCAGTGCTGAGGCCTCTGCGGACGTTCTCTTGGATCTTGATTTGGCTGGACTGGCCGATCAGGTCGGCCCGCTCCGACTACCGAGAGACCTGACGCATAGTGGTAGCATGCGGTAGCCTCGGAGAATCTCGGAGTGTATGCGAGAGGTCACGGCATCGATGGGCCTGAATCGGTGGGAGTTCGGTTTGCGCTTGGCAGGTCTGTTTCTTCAGAGCCAGCAAGATACGGGGATTCTCTTTGCTGCGCTGCCTCAGGAATGGTGGTGGTGAGTTTCGCGGCGCGAGCAGCTCCAATGCATCTGTCTGCAGCTTGAGCCTGATAGCCTGAGAGGTATATGGCTGGTCGCTAACACTGAGCTCAGCGTTTCTTTGCAGGCAGGGTTTGCTCAGCATTGCACCTTCCCTCATAGTTCGTCGAAGGTACATCCGCGGATCTCGGAACTTGAACTCCTGGTTTTTTCAGGCTCCAGCCAAAGGCAAGCGTTGCTTGAGAGGCTTGGGGACAAGTGCCCATGGCAGGTGCGGCGTGTCGTGCTCAGGCATGGATTGCTGCTTTCATGCCAGCTGCAACAATTGGAGCTGCCATTGCTTCAGCCTGTCGAATTAGATCGCGGTTGCTTATGGTTTCAGCAGATGGCCATTTTGGGGATGGTTGGTGAGGGCGATGCTCGGTGCTGTTTCTGTGTGGTGCTGGTATCTATCCAATCGAGAGCAAGGATTGCATCAAATGCTACCCTGTTTGTACCAATTTTGACGATGATGCCGACTGATGAATGATGATTCCAAAGATGCAGCAGCAATCGCTGCAATGTTCGCTATGCCAATCTATGCCAGACACCTGGTTGGATTACCAGATCCTGATGCGGCAGTCGCGTCTGCATGGCCACCCGCATTGGAGATAAGCCAAGCTAAGCCGAGCCCAAGAACATGTCTCGATGAGCTTCGCTTTGAGGACATTGAAATGCGGACGCGCTGGGAAATCCTTACAAAACTCTCGACAACACGTGTAGTAATGTATAGCGGTAAGGCCCTTCTGAAGCCACATATAAAATTCATTAAACCACTTCAACAAGACCTTGACACCGGCCGAATTGGACACCTTATCAGAACGGAGCGCCTGATATTACTTTTGTGAATCACTTGGACAACCTGTTTCTAAGCCCGGCCTTGCACATGGCAGTGATACGTAAGGCAGAAAACCTTCCCACGTGCGAATCAAACCTTTCTGCCACCTGTCCAACTTTTTCCTTCGCAAAATCCTTGAAGCAACGCGATTGGCTCGTGCGAGCACGGTGCCACAGTCGGAACCTGGAGGAGTTCACACAAAATCCATCCCAAAACACGTAACAAAGTGCCGGACTAATGCCGCGGCCGTGCGCAAAACTCCCAAAGCGAAAGCAGTTAAACATCTCGGTTCAGATGGATCGGAGGCTGACCTTTCCCCGATACCCAGGGCAGTTGGCGGGCACATGGGTGCGGAGCCAAGAGCAAAACACAGTGTGAGCCTGTGAGCGTGACTGTGCAGGGTGCAGGAGTCAAGACAAGAGATTGTTGCCCCGAAATGACGTGGCAAAGACCAATTGAGTCGTTGCCCTGCATTATCGCGAAGCCGTCCTCACTGTGCCCCGTCGAGGCCATGTCGTTGTACCTACGCCTTCTGGGTGGACGTGTCTCTCTGCATGCCACGGCAAGCGGCTGACTGACCTGAACAGCTTACCCAAAAAGCCGCTACTGGAAGCAGCAGGTGGCTGTGTCAGAACCACCGCTGGAACCGCGCAAATTGCACGTGGGAGAGGCCTCTGCGGGATTTTTTTTTGAGATCAGTCGTGTCCTGGCCGCAGGGGGCGTTGCTGCTCACTCACCAAGCCCTGGGTGAATGTGAGGCATCGTTACGGTTTGCCATGATTGCTGTGGCCACGGCTCGGATGGCAGGTGGGGCAGGGCTCCGTTGTAGGCGCTGGGGCCGTCCTCCTCCCCCATTCACAGGCCGCAGAGAGAGCGAGAGCTTAGTCGGGGTGCAGGGTCTGTCTGAACCTGAGGTGGAGGCTGGAGCGGTGGTGGGCGCGATGTCGGTGGCCGGCCGGCCTGTGCGGTCAGACCTACAACTGGTGGGTCTGGGGCCTGGCGGAACGTGCGGCCTGCAGCCGTGCTTTCTGTGAGCTGAGGCAATCCGGGAGTCATCATGAGGAGGGCAACCCTGGAGCAGGAGCCGATGCCTGGATGGGGAAGGCACTTCCTGCGAAGGCGCGTTCGATGTGCAGTGGTGAGCCGGCTAAACCTGTCGGAACCTCCTATTCTGACACCGATGTCCCTGCTTTACAGTAATGAAGAGATGTCGCAAGCAAAGTAACCTGAGATTGGTTTGCAAGCACATGCATGGAGTCTTGCCAGTCTTATATACTTGCTCACAAGTTGAAATCAGCCGTCGTAGGTCTGTGCAGTGCTTGTATCCGCTGGTGGCGCCCATGCTCCTGCAAATGCTGCTGTTCACTCCTTAGCGTTGATCCCAGCATTGGACCCTAGAGGCCTCCAGAAGCTCTTGCGCTGCAGACTCTGCTAGACTGCTAGACTCTACTTGTCAGAAGACAGAAGCATTCCTGATTTGCTCCTATCTTCAGTTGAGTACACATGTACATGTGTCGTTTGGCTTAGTTTCCTTTAAGAAAAGAGGCTATGCTTGTCGACTTGTCACGCCATAGGCTTCACCTCGCAAGCCACAGGCTCCTGGAGTCTTTGATCTGTCTTAGACAGTTGTGGATCCGTGTCGCAGACCGAGAAAGAGTCCGAGGCCTCTGTTGTGATCGAGCAGTGCAGTTTTGGTATTCGGCTTGCCAGGGTGTGTGATTTAGCAGGAGAGCCCAGTTTCCTTCCAACGTTGGTAGCGGAGCTCGATCCAGAGCTCTTGCTAAAGTCTGGTTTCCTGGCAAGCCTTTGGGGCGAACGCACCTCGTGGCGGAGAGTGGGTCGCCCGCTTCTCCACCTTGTGGGTTGAGCTGTATGCCTTCCGAGTTTTTCCTGGTCTCCGATGGAGAAAGAGAGCGAGAGCAGTTTCTTCAAGTGCCCGTGGGATGGGGATCCCTCTGGATGGTCGGACTTCGTTCGCCGAGTCAGGTTGCTGTATGAGCGCACACCTAGAAAGAAGAGGCGACAGCTAGGGCCGTCCATCGTGTCACAACTCAAGGATCGAGCGTGGGCCATCACTCAGGGCATCAACCACCATCAGCTCATTCGCCGTGACGGGGTGGTGTATTTGCTTGAATTCCTTCGTGACAGATTAGGCCGCACTCCAGTGCCCGATGTGGGCATTCGGTTAGAAGAGCTGATGCTTCGCTTGAGGAGGTCCCCGGGTACATCAATGTCAACATGGGCATCGCAAGTGCGGGAGACGTACAAGCGCGTACAAGTTGCTTTGAGTCGAACTCGAGAGGAGACTAAGAAGCCCGTGCTCCCCATTTCAGGTGGTGCTCGAGAACCTGAAGGTCCACCATCTCCGGGTAAGAAGTCTTCCTCTCACGCGGAATCCGTTTTCACCGAGCGCGCTGAGGATCAGGAGGACGATGTGGACTTGGAGCATCCCGCCATGGACCCTGGTATCCAAGGTACTTCCGACCGAGACTGTTGGGTCTCTTCCTGCCGATTCCTGCCATCGAAGATCTTTTGGCCGGGATGTATGCGACTTATGGCAGGACAGAGGAGTTTCGGGTTTCGGATGCTCCTCCCATTTCAGGTTTGGGAACGGGGCGCTGGGCTTCAGCGTATCTCATTTGCTCCTGCCCCAAGAGTTTGGTCATGCTCGCATCCATCTGAGCGGGTTCCGATATTAGTCGGAGTTTGGACATTGCGCTCCCTGAGCACGGTGATCGACTTTCACAACATGACGTGGCAGTTTTCTCAGCATTAGACTCATTAGACCCCACAGTTGGAGTACCTCTGCGCAGGAGCCGATCGGGTCATCTCTTGCTCAACTTAGGTCAGAACTGGCTTGAAGAGAGTTTTTCATTGGCGAGCCCGGCAAGACCCACCGTTCACTTCGCAGGGCCAGTTGAAACAAGGGAGCATACCGTGGATGAGGTTGTAAATGCAGTGTTTGTTGCTGTCGACGAGGGTGCATGTGATCCTCCTTCGGCCCCACATGCATGCAACCACATTCCTGCAGTGCTCTTTCATTCTCGAGGTTCGGTAGGAGCGCCTTGTGTCGTGACGCAAGGGCTCGTGATTTCGCTCCTTCGGTGAGGGATCCACTCAGTGTTCTTTGCCAGCTTGTGGCCCGACATCGGCAGTTGAGTCATGGCCTCGAAGATGAGCGACCAGGCTCTCGAGGAGAAGGACGACCAGCAGACCGTGCCGAAGGCGAAGGCCAAATCTGGCAAGAAGAAGAGCAACCCAGCTCCCGAGCTCGATTGGGACAGGGTTCAACCGATGGTTCCTCGGGATGCTCGTGCGCTAGGCCCGCCATGTCAGGGTCGGCACGACGAGAAGGAATCAGCGAATCAGCACGCCCTATGGCGCTTCTGCAAATGGCGGCACCAGAACCATATATGTGCCACGCTTCGGCAAAACCGGCCTGCACAGGTCCGCAGGTCTCATTCTGAAGGACGCCGAGAAAGTGATCCAGGAAGTGGAGAAGTCCGAGCCCCTGGAGTACAATCCTCGCCTTCGGGATCAAGCGATCGGACTGCAAGCCGCGGAAGCAAGTGCGCTCAAGCAGCTGGCCAAAATCCGAGAACGCAAGAATCAGGTTTCGCCGTCGAAGGGTTTGAGCCAGGCGGAGGGCCCCATGATGACCAGTCCTCCGATGAGCACTCCGATGCCGAGTTCCCCGGGACAGTCGAGCGCTCAGTCTGCCATCCTGGTGACAGAAGGGGAAAGCACTCCGGTGAAGCCGCCAGTAGTGGACCTCGAGCAGCTTGCCCAGACACACGGCAACAAGCGCCGTCAGGGTCTGAGTCCCGAGAAGCAGGAGTTCAATCAGAGGAATCAGACCGGGTCCTAGATGCCATGGTAACCGAGAGTGTGATTGGGCTCGAGGCTCTCGCTGCTGAGATGATTCAGCATAAAACCTTGTCATATCAGAAGTGCGAAGAGCTTCTCATGCAGCTGGCGGCTGCACGAGAGGCCGGTGCCAACACGAATCGTCAAGCCATTCAGGTGAAGAGAGACGGAAGCTACACTGTCTTGGGTCTCTTTGCGCGTGGCAACATGTCCGGCATCACTCGCAAAACACATGAACTGCTTCAGCTGTGTCGCTACCTCAACATGTTCGGGCGCTTCCAGCTTCATGGAACTCATGCCACATGGACTAGCTTCACAATCAACTGGACATAGTCGAGAGCGTCCTGGTGAGGTCTGTTCCCAAAGCGCCATGTCAGATCCCACACATAGTATGCACGAGAGTCACGAGTGTCTTCAGCTTCGAACCAGGGCCGAGAAGGCATTCTTGGATTTCCGCCAGAGGGAGCTGATGTCCCGTGCTTCCAACAGCAAGACGAGGCCAGTGAAACAATTCTTGCTGATCTTCTACCAGCGTTACCAGGTTCCGCAGGATACACCAGCCAGAATCTTAGCCACCGGAACCAGAGTGGACCATGAGGACAGCGTTCGGAGACCTGGGACCATAGTTTGGGCAGTTTGCGATGGGCGCTTGAAGAAGTTCCATCACTCTGAGGTTCGGCATGCTTCTGAGACAGAGCGTTTGGTCGCACAGGGTCTTGCTTTCCCATGGACATTTTCTGCTTTAACTGCGCTCTTGGAGGAGGGTGCCTACGATGATGAAACAAAGATGCGAGCGCGACAGGTCCAGAACTCCAGCGAGATCGCGTTCTTTGCCACCGACGGCGAGAAGCCCCATGCCCGAGAGGGTTGACGAGGAAATGGAGCTGCTTCCTGAGCCGCCCGTGCCTTCGGCTTCATCGGCGTCTTCACCCGACATGGCGCGCTTCGTGAATGTCGCAGTGCTCTCTGAGGATTCGGTCCAGGACTTCTGTGTACCACGCGTCCGACGGAGAGGTAGACTTTGCCTCTCAAGACCTGCCTGCCTTCGCGTGACACTCCCTGCACCTTCTACCGAGCAGGAGTGGAAGGCCATTGTGAAGAACCCGAAGAGATTCGTCGCGAAGAGTGTGCAAAAGCGGGTAGAGGTCAGCTATGCAAAATTAAACCCAACAACGGGCTGCGATGGATTCGGCCAAAGCTCTTGGGGTAGAGAATTGGCTTCGTACCGTGGCCGTCCGAGCCGCAAAGAAGTTTGTGCCTCAGAAAGAATTGCTGAAAATGAGATGGGTCATTAATTTAAGAGCAGTGGGGAGGAGGAATCCAAAGATCAGCAGACGAATGCGATCAGAAAAAGGGCGGTGGAGAGCGAGTCAAAGCCAAGGCTCGCATAGTCATTCTTGGCTATAGTGATCCAAATCTTTTGGACGCTACCACCGTAAGTCCATCAATGTCACGGCTGTCACGGTTGTCACGACAACTGCTATTGAATATGGTCTCGGTGAAAAGGTGGCAGCTAGTATGCGGTGATGTCAAAAGCGCATTCTTGCAACCAAAATCGCCGCAAGCAGCGAGAGGAGTCTTCGCAGCCCCAGTCGAGGAATTGAGTGCCGCATTGAAGTTGCAGCCAGGCCAGTGTGTCCAGCTTTTGAAATCTTGTTATGGCCTAGTGAGCGCTCCCAGGGAGTGGTACGATGACGTACACCGGACGTTGTCCAGTCTGGGTGCAGAGAGACTGTATGGCGAGTGAGAGACGAGGACGGCACCATCGCCGGACTCATATCCAGCCATGTAGACGATTTTCTCATGGGAGGAAATCCCGCGTCCAAGCTCTGGTCGGAATTTCTCCACAAGTTCAAAGCTGCGTATGAATAGTCTCCTTGGCAGTACTCGTCATTTAAACATTGACCCAGCATCAGGATCATTCTGTGACGATCGACCATGCTCAAGTTCGAGCGATTCCTGGGGACACAATGGCGGGTCTATCAAAGTGCCCCACACCATGCGGCAAAGTTGAATTATCTGCAATCGCTAGTTGCTTCCCAAGACTCAAGCATTGTTGAACAGGTCAACAAACTTGTCCGCGAGGTCTTTGCGGCTAGAAGTTTGTCCGTTCAGCTGACCGAGCTTATGCGAAGATCGTCTGCGTAGGTGCTCCCAGACACACGTTCTTATTCCTTGATAAGTTCCCCGAAATTTGCTCGGCCAGGCTGCGGTTGGCATCGAAGCGAACTCCAGCAAGCTGAGCCATCAAAGCCAGTTGCCGCTGGCATGTGGCAGGCTGCATTTCACCCACCAGCACCCTCCAAGCTTCGAGCTCCTCTCGCAAGCGTCGCCGGCCGCTGCCTCACAAAGGAAAGCAAGATGGCATAAAGCTCAATGCTTCGCTTCCGCGCCGCCGGCTCCATTCCTTCCACTGTTGGTGCCCTCGTCGGCGTGGCCTCGATGGTGTCCATGTCGTCCAGCATCTTGCTGTCCACCACCGACAGGTAGTTGCGCACAGTGTGCTTCCATTTGCTCCACTGTTCCACTTCTTGCTCGCGGGTCTCCCGCCGGAATATATCCGGCTTCTGCATCAAAGTTCGAAGCACGTCGCTTCGCCTGTATAGCTTTCGGAGGTGTCCAAGACTGCTTGCGCCGCCTGTGCGGCAGCTGCTGCTGCCCTGGCTGTTCCGGCCGACATGGCCTGCAAGGGCGGGACAAAGGGCCTTGGCTCCTGCAGCCACCAGCACCAAAGAGCGGGGCAAAGTGCCCAGGCTGTTGCCGCCACCAGCAAGTAATCGGCAATGTCCTCGGTCGCCGCCTTCACAATCCCGCCGAAGATTGCAGCGCTGCGCGCTGCCCAGGAGCCACAACACGCGAGGATGCCTATGGAGGTCGGGGCTCGCATGTTCCTAGGGCCTTTTGCCCTTTCAAGGGCCTTACGGTGGGGATAAGGATCCTGTCCCCCTGGCGATGGAGGGTTTGTTGCCGCTGCACTGTTTGCAATAGCACTGTGCTCTACACTCAGGAGGAGTGGTGTGCGGAAGGTCTGGCATGATTTACGCAATGGAAGACTGGGAGGTCAGGCAGGAACCAACAGGGTTTTGTGTTTGAGGGGTTCGGCAAAGATGCTTTGAAACATTGTTGTTCGGATCTCTCCGTGGGGGTGCCCGCACATTGCCCAATGGAACCCAGTTCCCGATTGCTTGGTCCAGCCGTCGTCAGGGAGCCGTAATTATTCGTGGAAGGCATGTTCGTTGAAGCGTTGCCTGTGCCAGGGTTGCTGTCGAAAGTCGATCACATTGTGCCGAATGTGGCCAAGGAGATTATTTCAGGAGGTCGCACATGCATCATCTTTCCGAGGCCAAGACTCTGCCCTTCTATACAAGACAGTGCCAACCGACAAAACAAAAACTTGCAGCTGTTGCCGGCGGCGGCGGCACCAGGCTGCCCAGCGGCGAAGCTGAGCTGCGCAGTGGCGGCAGCAGCAACTCTTTGGCTATCTTCTTCCCTTCAAACATCTTCAGACACACGGCGATTTCTTCACAAAGTCCGAAACCGGCGCGATCGACAACCTGTGTGTCCGAAACATTCCACGCGACTTCACACAGTATCCTGCTTCGACATAGACCGTCCTCCGAACACGAGTGAAGAACCTTGTCGTGTCCATGGGGAGGAGGGTCGCTGCAGGGTGCAATGTGCCGCCGGTCTTGGGGTCTTCTGAAGAGACACAACCCAGTACATACGCCGACAGTGGTTCTGTGAAACAGCATGAGCTTGCTTGCAGAATCTTGCAGAGTTTTTCGCCTTTTGGGACCATTCAGAATCTTTGTGCATGAATTGAAAGTTTTTCCGGATGTTGCTGAGCTGTGCATCTCGCTAAGGCTGACGACCCTGCTGCCAGCAATGCCCTTGGGCTGATGGCTTTGCATGTTCGCACTGTCGTCGGGGACAGGGGGATTCAGAAATGCATGGGCAGCATTGCCATGTTTCGAATTGGGTGGGGGTGTATGATTGGGAAAGTCGCACCGTCTGGCACATGCGGTAGATGGAAATTGAGCCCGGCTGTCGTACCGATCAAATTGATGATTTCACAGAGTCTTTTCAACGAAAACCCAGGCCCTGACGTTCACTCTACGCCTAAGCCGAAATAGATCCCACGTGCTGTTTGCTTGATTGGATTGCTAGCCCCGTGCTTTGACAGATACGTTCTGCCGTGTCGAATCTTTCCAGGTACGTGCTGACCTTGCTGCTGGACATGCTCGTGCGCTCACAACATGGTGCAGGTGGGTCGTTCTGGTTACTGGCATGCCGGCAGAAATTGTGGCCATGATGCCATGAAGACTCACGGAACGTCAGGCTTGGTGCTGGTTCAAAGCTTAGACCAGTCGCTGTGCTCGTGCAAACGTTTAGATTCTTCATACTTTCAGGCTGTTGCCCTACCAGCAGCCTACGTGGCACTGGGCTGGTGTTTGTGTCTTCTTGCGGGCCTGCCATGTTGGGTTTGTGCAGTTTGCTTCCTGGATGTCCGAGAGCCGTGTTTGCCTGCCATAAAGGCAGTGCTGGTGCACCGGTTACTGTCTGGCTCTGTGAATGGCTCCTGGTGTGCGCAGCGACCCCAGTCTCTGAAGGGCAAAGCGGGTGATTATATCCGGCAGAGCGCTACTGACTGCGCAAGGTTCGGGTCGGTGCGGCACTTCCTTGCCACGCAGCGTTCCAAGCATTGTTGAACCAGTAGTTTGTTCTCGATGCAGTTGAGTGCTCGCACTCGCAAATCTTCATGAGGTTCTCCGAGCAGTTGAACTCGATGTCCATTGCCATCTTCATGGGCTCGGCACCCTTGTAGACTGCTTGCTCTACTCTGCGGCGCTCTGTCAAGGCATGGCCTTCGGCTCGCCTTTCTACAACTTCTGGCTCAAGGCTCTCCGCAACCGGAAGATCCGGAAGCACCTTGAGCAGATGTGAGAAAACGAGGCAATGGGTGGCAACGTGGCCAGCGACGCCCTCCTCTTGCTTGGTCCTTGGTGCTGAACGGCTGAACAGTTCGGGGGGGATCCGAAATCTCCTACAAGGATTCCATCGATGCTCAGAGCTCAGGACTGCTGTGGCAGGCGATTACCGGGCCCTGACCATCGGCCGCGGGGCTTCAGTCGACAAAGAGGCCAGCAGCACGGCAGCACGTGGCTCGTCCGACGAAGAACTCAAGCTGTGGGCAATCAAAGACTTCGGGCCTGGCACGCAGGAAGTGCAGAGTATAAGTGTCACCTGGACATAGACTTGAGTGGGCTGAGAAGATGCGCATGTCACATTGCGAAGTTCGCTTGCCAACGTGGCCAGGCCGTGCTATCCTGCAGACGTTTGCTTCCAGGTGGGCATGGGGGAGGAGGGACAAACCGGGCTTCTCGCAACTTGTTTTCAGACTGCTGATGTTAAGAGTCCTAGTCCTAGTCCTAGCCGTCCTATAGCCTGTACCACGTAGAGCTTTTTATTTCCGAAACTCCCAATTCAGGACCGAAAGGTGCTGGGTCGGGGACTCAGGAAGCTTGCAAGTCTGCAACAAAGATGCGTGACACCCCAACCGGCCCCCACCCGAAACCTAGAGTCATATACACTGTCCCTCAGTCCAGAAACCTCATTCGACACCAAGGTCTTGGTAGGAAGTAACGACTCAAAAAGAACAGAGTGTCAGCCAGTCGACAAAATACAGCAGATGGCATCGGCTCCACAGAGGCTACGGTGCCCCTTCCAAGCATGGCCAATGGCCCAGGTTCTACATCTGCCAAAGTCGAGTGGTCATCGGACCTGGAAGCAGCGTCTCGCATTCAGCTGCAGTTGTCGCAGGAGAGACAGGTCGGGCACAGCACGGCCCAGCGCCAGCACGGCCAGTGCACACGTGACAGGCCGTCTGAGCACTCTGGCACCTTTGTCCGCCGTGGAAAGCTCAGCGAAAGCAAACGGCCATTACAAGTACTTCCAGTACTTCCAGAGCTGAGCAGGGCACCAGGGCACCAGGGCACCGGGGGGCCTCAGGTCGCACCCTCTACACGGCTCCCTGCCCAGACCTTCGCAGTTGGCCGTGGCCGAAGACAGCAGCACACGTCGTGATTCTTTTGCGGCCCTTCGCACTTCGCCCTTGCAGGTCTGCCACCTCAAGCATTTCCGTGGTCCAAAGCGAGCTTGGTGAAGCCCAGCACCAGGCCGCTTCCTCGCGAGCTGCCTGGCTCCCAGTCTACGTTTTCGTTTTCCCATGTTTTGCGGTACATCTTTGGATCAGGCGCCCGCCTATCCTTCTGCCTATCTTTGTCAGCCGAGCCATTGGCCGTATGAAGGCGCCACGGACAGCCACATGACCAGGCATGGCAGTTGCATGCGGGTTGCATGCGGTGCATGCGGCAGGTCTTGCAGGGACAGCAGGCCGGAGAGTTTGCGCCCTTGGTCACCGGATCCACCGGCTTCCTGGGAAGGAGCAGATCGAGAGAAGAGACTCAGAGAGCTGTCAACGCAGTCTGCACATGCCCAGGAGCATTGTGGCAGCGCTCCTGGAATCGAGGGCATGCAGTCGGGTCTTTTGTCTAGTGCGCGCTGCGGACCCTGCAGCCGCGCAGCACCGTGTCATAGAGGTCAGGTTTGCAGCTGTAGATTTCTCTAGGACTGACGAACAACTAGTCCGCAGGCAGCCAAGAAGGCGGGTGCCACTCATCTGCACCTTCTCGAGGCGTCGGCTTGGGTCCCGCAGCCCCAAGATGAAATGAGCCTCCTCAAATCCCTATAGGCTGTGCCTGGGGACTTGCAGCAACGAAATTTCGGACGACCCCTTGCAGACGTGCAGCGTCTAGCAGGCTCCGAGCTAAGGCAGAGCGTATCGACTATCGAGTAGTCGTTTGCCGGGACCCGGGAGCCTAGGCCGCGTCACACATGTACTCCATGCAGCGGCGAAGGCTTGGGGTCCAGGTAGTATGGGCCATGAAGTCGTCAGGTGATTTTGTCAGGTGAACTTGACTGAGCCCTTTGAGCTCATGAAGAAGGACATCGCTTCGTAGCCATGTCTGTTCCATTCCGAGTCTATCGGAGAGTTTCTGAAAATTTGTTACCCGGTTTGGGACATCGGAGCCTGCGCATGGGGATTGGTCTAAGTTGCAGGACAATGTCGATGCAACGGCTCACCTTCTGGAGTTCTGCTGTATTTCCAAACCAAAGCCTTTCCACCACATTTCCACCATGGGTATTCTCACGCCCGGGGGCCCGGCGGCCGGCTTTATGCGCCGCTACGCAGCAGCATGCTGCAGCTGAGGCCAGAGATGCTGGACTGCGGAGCTGTGCCGTCGAGCCATGCGTCGAGCCATGTTAGGCCTTAGGCCTTGAGCCAGGCCGCCGCGACATGCCGCGACATGCCGCGAGCCTCTGCGAGGACAGACACGGCAGCGTCCGGGAGAGCGCAACACTGGGGGACATCCGAGCCTTGCCTCTTTACGGAACTGGTGACCAGGCGCCTGCAGAGTCTGGAGAACCAGTAACCAGCTCTTTCCTTGACACTTGCTGTCACTACTTGTCACTTGATGCGAGGCCAACGGCTACCCTCAGAGCAAGTGGTTGGCAGAGGTGCTGGTGCTGGAGGCGAGCGGGCAGCGGACCATGGCAACTGCTCGCCGCTTCGTCGAGTGCGACGTGCTCTGCAGGCAGCCCGGCAAGGCCTGCCTTGCTACATTCATCGGCCTGGCCTTATAGGTCCCTTGCCGCCTTGCCAGCGTCCATGCGCTCGGCGAAGCATGGTCAAGCCGATGCGCAGGTGGCCATTCTGTGACGGGCGCAGCTGCCGAGGACGTGTTCTTCCACTTCCTGGCAGATGCGCGACCTGCAACGTTGAGCTAGCTTTGCAATGAGGTTGTTTTGGGCTTAAGTCTGAGGTGCTGAAGCTCCGGCGTCTGCCGCAGATGAACGGTCGCAAGTTCAACGTGACGCCCGTGGACTGGGTGGCCAAGGCGGGACTTGAAGACCGCCGCGACCGCCGCACCCTGGGAGCGCTCCTGCTTGGCCTGAAAGGCCATTGCTCGCATAGCTCTCCCTGGCTTCCTTGAAGAGGGCCCGGCGGCCCACTGCCCAAGCCAAGCATAGCCGGCATTCCCTTGAGGCAAGCTTCCCAGCGGCAGCGTTTTCCATCCGGCCGCGCCTGGTGCTGAGTCTCCGCCTCAACCCCTTGTAGATTTTACCCTGCCTCCACGTGTACTTTTTTTGTTCTTAGCTATGGCTTTACGCGTGCACCTTTGGCATCAAGTCCCCAGAGTAAAAAGGCCTGCTCAGGGTTGACTTAGCGGAAGTTAACTGTGTGAGCTGTGTACCTGTGAAACTTCACCCCCTGCCTCCATTAAAGCTTTTGCCCGTCCGGAACTAGAAGGCCTGATAGCAGTGTTAGTCAGGGCTGTCGGCTTGGTGAGACATGCCGTGCCGCGTGCAGGCCGAACAATGCAATCACCACCAACATGCTGGCTGCCGTGCTGAAGCGCTTCGGGCACGAAGCCTTGGTTCTAAGTCGACGGTCACTTCTTATTCTTGCATACGTAGAGGCCTTTGTCATGCTTGAAATCACTGCATGTTTCGGAAGTGGAAAGGTACGGCCACCTGGCGTTCATGGATTTTGTCCGCGCCCGACTTTGTGTACGGCATTTGCCATGGGTAGAGGGGTCGCTTGTGACTTCTGTCGGGTGTCACTTGTGACTTCTGTGCCGGTGTCGCTTGTGACTTCTCAGTCTCTGCCCTTACAAATTGCTGCAGTGTCCTTGCGGATCTTTGGTTACCTTGGCGACCCTTCCTCGCTCTCCTCTCCCTTCTCCTCCCTCTTCCACCTCCTCCCCTCCATCCTCTTTCATGGGGTGGGGTTGTCAAGAATGTCAGGGCNGGTTACCTTGGCGACCCTTCCTCGCTCTCCTCTCCCTTCTCCTCCCTCTTCCACCTCCTCCCCTCCATCCTCTTTCATGGGGTGGGGTTGTCAAGAATGTCAGGGCGGGGAAGACCGACTGCTTGAACTGTATGTGCTCGCGTCTGAGCAGAGTTCGTAACATGTTTCAATGGCTTAGCATGTTTGGCGCTCACGCCAAACCCTAAACCCAAAACCCTAAACCCTTCAAACCCAAAACCCTAATCCCTAAATACCCTAAACCAAAAGAAACCCTAACNAACATGTTTCAATGGCTTAGCATGTTTGGCGCTCACGCCAAACCCTAAACCCAAAACCCTAAACCCTTCAAACCCAAAACCCTAATCCCTAAATACCCTAAACCAAAAGAAACCCTAACCCCTAAACCCTAAAACCCTCCTTAAACCCCAAACCCTAAACCCTAAACCCTAAAACCCTTTGCCCTGAGCAAACCCAAAACCCTAACCCCCAAANTAACCCCTAAACCCTAAAACCCTCCTTAAACCCCAAACCCTAAACCCTAAACCCTAAAACCCTTTGCCCTGAGCAAACCCAAAACCCTAACCCCCAAAACCCTAAACCCTAATCGCTAAACCCTAAACCAAAAGAAACCCTAACCCCTAAACCCTAAAACCCTGAACCCCGAGCAAACCCCTAAACCCCAAGCTGAAACCNACCCCCAAAACCCTAAACCCTAATCGCTAAACCCTAAACCAAAAGAAACCCTAACCCCTAAACCCTAAAACCCTGAACCCCGAGCAAACCCCTAAACCCCAAGCTGAAACCCTAAACCGCAAACCCTAAACCCTGAACCCTAACCCCCCCAACCCCAAACCCCAAACCCTAAACCCTAAACCCTAAAACCCTTTGCCCTGAGCAAACCCCTAAACCCTTAGCTGAAACCCTAAACCGTAAACCCTAAACCCTGAACCCTAACCCCCTAAACCCCAAACCCCAAACCCTAAACCCTAAACCCTAAAACCATTTGCCCTGAGCAAACCCCTAAACCCCTAGCTGAAACCCTAAACCGTAAACCCTAAACCCTGAACCCTAACCCCCTAAACCCTCAAACCTAAACCCTAAAACCCTTTGCCCTGAGCAAACCCTAAACCCTAACCCCCAAAAGCCTAATCCCTAAACCCTAAACCAAAAGAAACCGTAACCCCTAAACCCTAAAACTCTGAACCCCGAGCAAACCCCTAAACCCCTAGCTGAAACCCTAAACCGTAAACCCTAAACCCTGAACCCTAACCCCCTAAACCCTCAACCCTAAACCCTAAAACCCTTTGCCCTGAGCAAACCCTAAACCCTAACCCCCAAAACCCTAANAGCTGAAACCCTAAACCGTAAACCCTAAACCCTGAACCCTAACCCCCTAAACCCTCAACCCTAAACCCTAAAACCCTTTGCCCTGAGCAAACCCTAAACCCTAACCCCCAAAACCCTAAACCCTAATCGCTAAACCCTAAACCAAAAGAAACCCTAACCCCTAAACCCTAAAACCTTGAACCCCGAGCAAACCCCTAAACCCCAAGCTGAAACCCTAAACCGCAAACCCTAAACCCTGAACCCTAAACCCTTAAACCCCAAACCCTAAAGCCTAAACCCTAAACCCTAAAACCCTTAACCCCTAAACCCTAAAACCCTCATCCCCGAGCAAACCCCTAAACCCCAAGCTGAAACCCTAAACCGTAAACCCTAACCCCGAACCCTAACCCCTAAACCTTAAAACCCGAAGCCCCTAAACCTTAAGCCGACGCCCCCTAAACNGACGCCCCCTAAACCCTAAACCAAATCCTAAAAAAGCCGAAGCCTTGAGCTCTAAAACCCCAAGCCCTGAACAAACCCTAAACCCTAAAACCCTAATCCTTAGACCCTAAACCAAAAGAAACCCTAACCCCTAAACCCTAAAACCCTGAACCCCGAACAAACCCCTAAACCCCAAGCTGAAACCCTAAACCCTAAACCCTGAACCCTAACCCCTTAAACCCCAAACCCTAAAGCCTAAACCCTAAAACCCTTAACCCCTAAACCCTAAAACCCTCAACCCCGAGCAAACCCCGAAACTCCAAGCTGAAACCCTAAACCGTAAACCCTAACCCCGAACCCTAACCCCTAAACCTTAAAACCCGAAGCCCCTAAACCTTAAGCCGACGCCCCCTAAACCCTAAACCAAATCCTAAAAAAGCCGAAGCCTTGAGCTCTAAAACCCCAAGCCCTGAACAAACCCTAAACCCTAAAACCCTAATCCTTAGACCCTAAACCAAAAGAGCTAACCCCTGAATCTTGAACCCTGAGGCTAGACCCTAATCCCAAACCCTAAACCGTGAACCCTAAACCTAAACCCTAAATCGTGAACTCTGAAACTACACCAAACCCTCATGCTTCACCCTAAAGACCCGGAGCAGTTTACAGGGAAAATATTCATGCATTTTTTCATCGAAAAGTCGGGCCCGCTGCCCTAAACGGAAACCCTGAAACCCTGAACCCTTCGGCTAGACCCCAATCCCATGACCGTAAACCCTGAACCCTAACCCCAAACCGCGGACCCCTGCGAGAAAGTCCAGGATGCATGATTGAAAGCCGATCCCAAGCCAGAGAAGTCACAAGTGATTTCATGCATTTTGGCTGAGAGGTGTTGCAAATTCGCTGGCTAGAGAAGTCAGAGGTGACACCCGACAGAAGTCACAAGCGACTCGCCTCTCGAGAAGTCACAAGTGACACCTGGCAGAAGTCACAAGTGAGCTTGAGGGTGTGGGGTCTGGGGCTTAAGGGCTTTGGGCTTAGGACTTTAGGGTTTTAGGGTTTGGGACCGTAGGATTTCAGGGGCTCCAGCACTGTAACACGCGAAAAATGAGGATGAGGGAGGAGTTCTGAAACGAAGAGCTACTCTTCGGGATCGTCCTTGGATTATTTAAGGGTTTATGGTTGCGGGTTTTCGGTTTAGGGTTAAGGGTTAGGGTTTAGGGTGTTCGGTTTAGGGTTTAGGGTTAGGGTTAAGGGTTTGAGGTTCTATAGGGCCTAATTAGGGTTGCAAGGATCATGATGTTTTGGGTCCAGACACTGACACTCCCGAATCTAAACCCGACACCCAGAGTTCCCAGCAAGATCTCTCCGTTGGTGGAACTCAAGACCCCCAAATCAAGAGATTCTTGTCACGGATCCCTGTTTGGAGCTTCCGAAACATGTACGCAGCCCTAAATCCTAAACCCTAAACCGAACTGGCAGCCCGAAAGGAGACCAATCCTAAACCCTGCATTTCGACAGTGACATGTTCCTTAGTCTAGACCTCGGATTGATACAGAACTTCAAGGGATGTAAAAAGGGATCCGAACATAGGGCCCTTCAGAGCCTTAAGCTTTCAATCCAAGAACCGACCCGTAACACCCAATTTATGGTTCAGCGTTAAGGGTTTAGGATTCTTGGCAACCCGGTTCATGCCGTGTCAGATTCAAGAATGATCAGAATGTTGAAAGTACCCTGAACCCTAAACCCCGAATGCTGAGCCCTAACCCCCCAAACACTGAACATGCAGGCTTTGTGGATTGTCGCGCTTTAGACAGCGACTGCTGAGCAAGGAAGGCAGCGTTTTGAGCGACGATGCTATGCTGGATTTAGTAGTGTTTAGCGATAGGGTTCAGGATATAATCCTCAACATCTAGAGCTGAAGACTGTAAATTCTAAACCCTAAATCCACAAGCCCGAAATGCTTAGGGCTTGAACTAGCCTGAAATCCTACTTACTAAGCTCGTACTATCGCAGCCCTAAACCTTAAACCCGAAACCCTGAACCCTCGAGCCCTAAAGCCCCAAAGACCTACAAACCCTAAACCCCTACATCCCACAACCCTACACCCTATACCCTTAAACTCTGAACCCTAAACCCTGAGACCCCTTTATTATCATAGATCCCGTATAGGCCCCCTGTTAAAGAACCCTTTAAAGGAACCCTATCCCTACACTAAACCCCTGTTACAGCCCAGAGGGCTTGCAACCTGCTCGTCCTCCGAGGATGATTTGCTGGACGGTCCAGTGGATGTCCAGCTTGTCCTCCTACCCTTCAGCAGCTCCTGGGTTATCAAAGGTTTAGGGTCTAGTCTTCTTTGTTGTAGTAGTGTTTTGTAGGGATCGTTTCGTGTTTTTTGGGATTGTTTCGGGGTTTTACATCTTGTGAGATTGTTATAGTTAGCGTTACAGGTTGGGTTTCGCGTGCGGGGTTTAAAGGTTTCGGGGGTCTTCCCGGTTCTACCGACCCTCTGCAATTTCTTAGTTTAGCGTTTCGGTTTCATCGGCTGTTGCAAGGTTTTCGTCTTTGCGGTACTATGTTGCATTGTAGCTGGACTGCTGTGGTGTGTGCTGCAGTGCATTTGAGTTGTGCGATAAGGTTTTGTATGACTTCAATTGTGTGGTCATAGCGGCTCTCCTTTCAATTTGCTTGATGCCATGTCGGTGTTTCGCATTTCAGTTTATGGTGTAGGGTATGGTGTTAGATGGATGTCCTGCTGGTCCTCGTGATGTCCCTTCCTGTGCTCCCTCTGGTCATAAACGCCCTACAAGAATCGAACGTTCCCCAAGACCCCCAACCCTGCAACCCTAAACGCAGGCCCTCATTAGGGCCCAACGTACATTGAACCCCAAGGCTCTAAAACCCAAGCCTCAAATGCGGAAACCTAAACCCTCAGGAAACAGCCTACAAACCTTAACCCTCCAACCTCTAAACCCTAAACTCGAACCCTCCTAAAACCCAACCTTTAACCCCAAGCCCCAATCCCAAACCCTTCTAGAAGCCCGACAGTCTGATAGATTTAGTATCTTTTTGGAACCCCATGAAAGCCACAAGTACCGCAGACAAAGCAAAGGCGTATAGAATCCGTACTGGGCACGAGCCCCTGCCCTAGACCCTAGACCCTCGAAGCGCAGCCCACGCGACCGGCTAGGGAGCTGCGCACGAGCACGGAAGCGATGTGCGCAATAAAAAGATTACCCTAAACCCCCCCCATCAAGACAGAGCTCCCTGCTAAACCCCCCCGTCAAGGCAGAGCTCCCCAGGACAGAGGGTTCTCTCGTCTAACCCATCGGTTCGTTGGCCCGTGCCGGTCTACGCCCTTCACGCCCCAACGAACCTCTACCTCCTCTCACCCCGCATAAAGACATACCGTACATATACATACATTCATGTATACATACATACATGTATAGACACAAATACACCCACGCATATTTACAGACATGCAAGCACAAATGAATACCTGTGTATATACATTCTACGCATGCGTATTACGTTACTAGCGGCAACCCATCGGCACTGATGCACCCAATATGGTTAGAACCAAAAGGTAGTAGATAAGAATGAACACGAGGGTTCCGCTCAGAATGGAACCCTAAACCCGAATAGGTCGAGGTTAGGGNTATGGTTAGAACCAAAAGGTAGTAGATAAGAATGAACACGAGGGTTCCGCTCAGAATGGAACCCTAAACCCGAATAGGTCGAGGTTAGGGTGGCTGGGGTGGGAAAACGAGCTACGCATCGTGAGCGAAATGGTGAGGGCCGGCGTTAAAGCAGTATCGGAAGCCGGCCCGTGAAGGATGCGCGAACGGACACAACGCGCACCCGAAACCCTAGACCCTAAACCTCTAAACCCTACACCCTAAACCTTAACCCCCTGAACCCTAACCCCCTAAACCCCTAAACCCCCTAAACCCCTAAACCCCTGACCCCCTACACCCTAAACCCTAACCCCCTAAACCTCTAAACCCCTAAAGCCCTAAAGCCCTAAACCCGAAGCCATCAGAGTTTTTTTTTGGAGCTCCGAGGTTCGGATCTGGCTGAGACCTCGAGGTCCCAGAGAGCGTACAGGGGCTTTAGGGTTTAAGATTTAGGGTTTAGGGTTTAGGGTTTAGGATTTAGGGTTTATGGGTTTATGGGTTTAGGATTTAGGGTTTAGGGTTTAGGGTTTAGGGTTCAGGGTTCCAGGTGTTTATGGTAATCATGGGTTTATAGGGCCGTTTATAGGGCCAATGCCCAAGACGCACCCGCTCCCGCCACACCACACCACACCCATGCACCCATGCACCCACACAAATACGCACAAAGACCCAACCTGCACCCGCCCCCACGAAAACCCCATTATAGGGCTTAAAAGATTAGAATAGCGGTTGGGGTATATTATACTATACTATAATCATAATAGGGAGCCACCACAATCGTACTGGTAATTATTTACGGGAGGGTGTATTTTTCGGTCTTTTTTTTTTTTTGGGGGGGGGGGTCNGGGGGGGGTCCTTTTTTTGCTGGGGGGGTCCCTTCGAAGGCAATGAAGGAAGGAAGGAAGGAATGCCGGGAGAAAGAAAGGAAGGAAGAAATATAAGAAGGAACGAATTGAGAACCCCGCAAGGAAGGAAGGAATGCCAGGAGAAAGGAAGGAAGGAAGGAAGAGAGGAAGGAGGGAAGGAAGGAAGGAGGAAAAAAGGAAGCAAGAAAGGAAAGAAGGAAGATAAAAAGGAACGAATGGAAAACCCCGGAAGGAAGGACGGAAGGAATGCCAAGGAAGAAAGGAATAAGGGAAGGAAGGAAGGAGAAGCAAAGGAAGCAAGAAAGGAAGGAAGGAAGCTGAGAAGGAAGGAACGGAGAACCCCTACACCCTCAACCCTAATCCAAGTCATGCGAATCATACTACTACTAATAATAATCATAATCGTAAGACCACAATATAGTAACTATATCAAGAGACGGCAAATGCCAAAAACCCTCCGCAAAGTCGCTTCAAGTATCTTCGCACCAGCAAAGACAGAACCCCATATGGACCCTCTCAGAACCCGTGATAAAGGTGTTTGCAAATGGGGGG
>BGNK01005050.1:10699-25246 GCA_003297005.1 Symbiodinium sp. clade A Y106 | reverse complement strand
CTGATGTGTTCACTTTGTGGTGAGTCGGCACACGCACCGTCAGAGCCATGTCTGCGCCAGTGCTGTGCGAGCAGACGTGAGACCAGTTTTGCCGTCACATCTGCTGCTTTAGATGGTTTCCGAGCTTTTCTTTTGTGTTAAAGTCTCAGGGGCCTAAATGGCAACAGATTGGAAGCAGCTGCAGTCTCGAACGTAAAGCAGAGCTTAGAAGCCTTGAGCGTGCGGGTTTCGAAATGAAAGGGGTGGAGTAGAGGGTTTAGGATGAATGTTTGATGCGTTCACTTTGTGGTGAGTCCACACTCATACGGTCAAAGCCATGTTTTTGCCTGCGTGCTGTGCTAGCAGACTTGAGACCAGTTTTATCGTCATCTGCTGCTTTAAACGGCCTTCTAAAGTCTTAGGTGCCACGTCGTGGCAACAGATTGTGGGCAGTTGCAGTCTCTGTCAGAGCAAAGCAGACTTGAGAAGTCCTCAGGGTTCACCGTAGACGGTCTTGGTCAGCGTGACTTGGGTCTCAGCATTGAAGAGCCGAATGCCAATCTTATGATTATTTGGTCTGTAANGTTCACCGTAGACGGTCTTGGTCAGCGTGACTTGGGTCTCAGCATTGAAGAGCCGAATGCCAATCTTATGATTATTTGGTCTGTAAACAGCGTGAATAGCGGGGACCAATATTTGGGCCAGTTTTCGGCACCAGAACAGGCCAGACTGCACGTGCACACATAGTAGACGTATAGATATGGATATATATATATATATACATATATTTTGTAAGTAGCTTCTTTTCTCGAAGCGTCTCCCGGGGCACAACGGGCAGAA
This sequence comes from Symbiodinium sp. clade A Y106, assembly GCA_003297005.1. Lineage (NCBI taxonomy): Eukaryota > Dinophyceae > Suessiales > Symbiodiniaceae > Symbiodinium > Symbiodinium sp. clade A. The sequence continues at coordinate 24,427 of BGNK01005050.1, read as the reverse complement.
TTGTGCCCCAGTAAGCCTGGTTGTCGCGACCTGAGGTGATGTTGCTGCTGGTGACAGCAGCTGTGAAGGTTCAATTGAAAAATGTGCTGCAAATGCCAGCCTTTGTGCATGCTTTTGCCGCCATTCTTGGTGACCAATCTGTTGGCACACGTGCGTGGCGAGGTCTCAGGTTTGAAACCGAAGACTTTGGCACAGATCTCAGGTGCGTCTTTGTGTAAGAACTGGCTTAAGGAACGACCCACCCCCTCCGGGGGGCTAGGGTTAGGCTTTGTCACATTTAGCAGCGTTGGGCAGTTTTTTGACTGGAAGACTACCCGGATGCACGAAAGGTCGTACTCCTAAACTCCAATGACTGAGCTCGATAAAGTCGCACATAAATGCCGTGTCCAAGAGTCGATTGTGCTCCAAAGCTCCTGCGCGGATGTTTGCGTCTGGATGGAAGCTCCAAGCAAGTGCCTGCTCCATGTTCAGTACACCCCCGATGCGCAGGAGGCTCGTCTTCCGTCCTTGTTACTGCTCTTGAACAAGTTGTTTCACCTTGGAACACTCCTATGTCTCACCTCCGATGCACATGAGGCTCGCCGCCCTCCTTTTGTAGTGCTCTTGATAAGTTTCTTGCGGCTAATGCTGGCACGCTCGGATGCACATGCCGGTGCTTCACGCAGCCGATGCGCGAGAGTGCAGGCAACGTTGAAGGCGGTAGCAACGGTAGTAGAAGTGGTGCAAACCACGATAAAGTGTCGTAGCTGCGCTGTCAAGCAAATCCTGCTGCTGTGCTGTTTTGCTTACAATCCAGAGCAAAGGCACTTGTAGCCGCTCTTGCTGGCGATCGCCATTTTCTGTTTTGGAAGGTCTGTTGCGGTGCTGTTGCTCAAAGACAACAGCCAACATCCCCGCGCACAGCACCAGCCCTGTGTGATGCTCCTGCAGAGGGTAATGCACGGATCGGAGACCTGTCACTGTTGGCCCAGGCGCTCGCCGTAGGCGCAGCTTGCCAAGAGCAAAGTAGTGCTGAGTGCTGGGTGGTTTTTCTGCATCCTTCAAGGATACCGCGCCATGACTGCCAGACCTTTGCGCGACTTTGCCGAGTTGCTAATGCAGAGAAATGCTTTCAAGGAACAGCTCCGGCAAAATGCGGCGGAGCTGAGGCAGGCGAAGCGCCGCAGGAGCGCTTCTTCCCAGAAAGATCCCATGGATGACGTCCGCAGATCGGTGTTGACAAGCTACGTGCTGTCTGGCTTCAGCTTGGATGTTGCAGTATCTACGCTGGACAAGTTGAGCGAGCATCCATTTGTGCAGTCAGAATCTGACAAGAAGGCCTTTGTTGAAGATCTGTTGCTGGCTGCAAGTGATGAGCAGCTCGCTTCGTGCTTCGCGCCCAGGACGACGCAAGAAAAGGCCGCTTCTGCGCTTGCGGCTGAGGCTGTTGCCGCTCGGGATGTGAGTGACATGAATAGTCGTGGAGTGGCTCCAAGTTCTCAGGCAGTCTGGGACCTTTACAAGAAGCATTTGCCTGACACTATTGAACTGAAGCCCTACAGACAGCGATCACGCTACGCATGGGTACAGCGATTCCGGGAGAAGTGGCACTTCAGGCGGGGACGGCTGCAGCGCCGTGCCGTCTTGGAGGAGTCGGAAATGCAGCAGAAGGCTCAAATCCCAGTATTTTGCAGGCTTATTTATGGTTGGGAAAGTGGGCCCATTTTTCGGCCCTCTCTAGCCTCTGTTGTGGTCGAGGGACCAAAAGCAGGCCCGTTTTTTGGGTCTAGAATTGGGGTCTGTTTTGAAGCTGTTTCCATCCGTCGCCAGCTAAGGTTAGTGTTTTCTGGCAATGGTACCGCTTTCTGGAGCGGACTTCAGACAAGCCTTTGCTCCCTCTCAGCTTGGACGAGACTTCAGTGTCTTTTTTCCCCAAAGCACCATGCGGCACCATTTGCCGCAAGACCGATCCACACATCGCTGTGAACACAACGTGTCAACGAGGGAGCTGCACCGTCATTGCCCTTGTGTGCGCAGATGCAGAAGTGCAAAAAGTCCTACCACAATTCATCCTTGCAAACGAACATGGTCTACCTGTTCATGTGCAGCGACGCCTGTCGCCTCCTGGAAACGTCCACGTCCTTCGAGGACACTCCGCGTGGAATTGTTCAAATACCATGCTGGCAGTGCTGGACGCACTTTCCCGAGCTTTGGAACCTTACGTCCAGTTTTGTAGACCAACTCTCATGATGGACTGCGCCCCTTGCCATCTGAGTCCAGATGTTCTAGCACAGGCTTGGGCTCGAAAAATTCGAGTGGTGCTGGTGCCGAGCAGATTGACGCCTTTAGTCCAAGTGTTGGACGTCTTTGTCTTCAAAGGATACAAGAGCTTGCTGGAAAGATCCTTCGAGGAACTGCGATCCCGTCACCCAAACAGCAATGTGCCCACCTTAGCTTGGTTCGAGATGCTCATTGCATCTTTCACTTTCCTGGCACGTGATTGGGGCCCGCAGTTTGAGGCAGTGCTTGGTGGTGGAGATGTGCCCCTTACGCGCGAACTTGACAAGCTGCAGCTGGACCCAATGGCATGTGCAAGGCGACCGAGTGAAGAGCAGCTTGCGTCCATTTTGCCACGTCGCAAATTTTCGCGACAGATTTACCAGTTATTGTTCGGAAGCCGGCGTGTGGTTCACGCCGTGCGTGTGTAACTTGCGTTCTCTCCGCAAAACTCCGGCAGCAGCAACAGGCCTTTGGACTTACCAATGCAGAACAAGCAGCTACAATTGCAAATAAGGCTCGCCTCGCTGTTCTGCGTTCGGAGCTGCTATTGTGGCTACTTGTACCGCCAGCTTGCGGGCAAAAGGTTTTGTGTACTGTGAGTGCATGCGACATGTCTGTGTCGTGGGTCCGTGTTATGAGCCGTTTCCTTGTGCATGCTGCAGTTTTTTCGCCCGAGCTGAAGCTGCAGACTGTAGACTGTAGACTTTGGGCCCTGCTGTCGTCATGGACGACAACTTAACGCGACTCAAAGCCCAGCGTGACCAGCTGAAACGCAGCCTGAAGGAAGCTTCTAAAGTGCTGAAGCTGGAGGCTGGGCAACCGTAGCACTGCGGGTAGGACATTGTTCGTAGTAGTCGGCGTGGAGCTTGTTGCCTGGTAAGGCAAAGCGCCGGAGCCGGCTCATGAAAAGAGCTGGCAACCTTGGAGAGACCGAGCTACGTTGGCTTTTGGAGCGAGCTCGTGAGCGTCAGGATCACGCAGCGCCCGCAGCGCCCGCAGCGCCCGCGACACCCGCAACTCCACTTCCTGAGAGTGCTTAGCTGCAGATGCAAGCCCAAGACGGTGATGTACAGTAGATTTCTTCGGCAAGCTGCACCACTTCTGACACAAGTTCTCCTTGCTCGACGCAGTTTGATAGAAAGGACAGAGTTGTGCGTCAGTTTGTAAACTTGCCTATCACACGCCCTCTTGTCAAGCATCCTGTTTAGGGCCCTTTTCCGTCAGAACTGCTGTGTGTTTGCTCTTCCCATGTGTTTTCGATATATATATATATATATGTACTGTACGCAATATGGGCACGTACAATCCACCATGCCATAATGCGCATACATTGGCTGCCATGAACACGTGTAAGCAGCTATGAGCCATATCGATCTGCCGATCAATATCGACATTGTCATTGCGTCGTATCCATCAGCCATTGAAGAAAGCCAGGCATTTGCTGCGTGTGTATTCCAAATGGGGACCTTTCAAGCCGATGACGTCACAGCCTTAATCTCGTCTATCCAACCTGGTACTAGGATCGCGCTTATTGATCCTATTCCAAGTAAGGTTAAACAAATTCTTAAGGTTATTGATGATACGAACCAGGTCATTGTTGTTATGTCGTCACCGATTGGTTATCCACAAGACTTGGTATTCTATGAAGTTCAAAAGAAATATGAGCTGGCCAACCAATTCCTGGTTGAGCTTAGCCATTTCAGAAGTTGTGACGATGTTGTACCATCACCAGTACCGAGTCAATCAGGGCGGCAAAGCCATGCGGCATTTCCGATATGGGCGTTGATAAGAAAGCCAGCAGAGCCTGTGTCCGCTCACCCCACTTATGTTGATGTTATCAATAATGAGTGGGTTATTTCATTCTCTGCCATTGTTGGTTTTCATGAGAGGAATACCCTCGATCAATGGATGCAGCTTGGATTCGTTATTACGAAAGACAAAACCTTCTTCCGCAAGCAGAATGATGAAAAAATGTATGCTGTATCAGTGAGCATCAACGTTGCTCTAATAAACAGCAACATTGTATGCGGAGCATGTGGCATCATCAGAAATTACCTAGCCCAGGCTTTGGGAGCGCAATACAAGGGGATCTTCCCTTACTTTCAGATCTTCGTTGGACAGTTGCCAGCATCCTTACTCCTCACGCTCTCAACACAGATCGACCGCAAGGATTTTGAGGTTCTTGAGTCTTATACTATCTGTAGTTGCCCTGGAATACATAGGTCATCGACATATATCGAGCGAGTGCTTGCAAAAGCTGCCAGCCATAATGTTTGGGCTGCCTTCATCAGGCAATTCTTGGTGTTACGAGCTTCACCCCTTCAATATCAAGCGCTTATCAATGCCTTGAGACTTGAGTGCGTCGACTTGCCTGAAAGTATCGGCAAAGGAGCTATTAAATTCGTTCCTGACAAAGTTTACTTTCTTGTCACATAGTGTACCTCAGGTGAAGGTTCTCTGCCCTTCCACCTCTCATGAAGTACACCTTCAGTGTTACTTCTCTGATAGGATTGCCTCCATCGAGGATGTCCGATGCGAACTGCAAGCCTTGGGAGTTGAGCCCAGCTATATGAGAGCAACACAAATTGAAGGAGATGCTCGAACAGTTATATCNTTCTCTGATAGGATTGCCTCCATCGAGGATGTCCGATGCGAACTGCAAGCCTTGGGAGTTGAGCCCAGCTATATGAGAGCAACACAAATTGAAGGAGATGCTCGAACAGTTATATCGGCTGTACATGTGGTTATCGACAGTGAAGAGACCGCGAATATGTGGGACAATTATGGTAAAAGCAATACCACCCCTTATCCTCCAATATCTTGGAAAAGAAGTAACTCTCTCTGTCCCTGTCAACCACCAAACCGCCTGTCTTGAAACGCCATTCGAACATTGGCAGCGCTTTGGCAATGAGTACGAAGCCCCCATTACAAGACTTTTTTCTGCTCCCAGCTGACAGATTTGATAGAAGCGCACTTAATGGCCACTTGAAAAATTAGGTGCAGAGGACTATGACTTGGTGTTCACTCATCACAGAGATCTGGTCCGCCTTGCAATCGAGAATTGGAACAGTCGCTCACAGGCTGCGAACGTGCTTTAGATGCGTGTTCATAGGCAAAAAAGGGGCAGAGACAGGCGTTCTGGCTGGAATCTTTCCTTGTTATTTTGCGTGGGTCTGAGAGAGAGAGCAAGTACTCACTTGTGGACTCGCTTTGCGCAATCCAGAAACAGAGAAAGATTGCTACTGCTCCAAAAAGCGGAGTTTTGGAGCTACGGAAATGGCTCCAATCATTTAGCTAGTTTGTACTCCCATTCTTGCGACCAGATTTGCTTCCTCTGTTCGATTTCTGTTTCAGAGTCGCTCATTTTGCAATTCAGGAATGCAACAATAATTTTCTGCAAATAAATCATGGATTGGTCCAACCGCTTAGCAACAGCTTCTTGGTGTCGGCTGTTGCAAGTTCCAGACGTCCGCGTGTGATGGATTCTGAGGCGCGAGCACTCTGAGTTCCTGTTTCGCAGGCTTGTGTTCGACAGATGCGTTTAGCTCACTACTACAGTTACATCGTAGACGTTCAAATCGAAAACCTCAAGCCCGAAAACCGTCTCAAGCCTTTGATCAAAGGCTTTTTTGATAGCCCGCAGAGACCTTCTGCTCACCCGTTTCGCGGCATCGGGTTGAGACACTGACGCTTCGCGGATGATCTGAGTTTGTGGCTTTTGGGGTAAGGTTCAGGGTTTGGAGGTTTAGGATTTTAGAGTTTTCGGATTTAGGGAACCTCTGTGGCTCCCAGCATGTCAAAGCTGTGTGTGCACTTGCTGCCTTCCTAAGATGGTTGCTGTCGTCTGTTGTCTTTCCAGAAATGTAAGAAACCTCACCAGTTCGGTGATGTCTGAGCACGTGAACGTCCATTAAGAAGCGAATGCTGCTACAAGCTGTTTTGCAGGCACCGATTCCTCCACGAAAATGAGACGAGAGTCATTGATGAGACAAACGCATTTGGTGGTTTATGTCGCCTAAGATTCCGGTCTCTTGGAATATGCGCAGTCCGTTGTTCAGAAAGAACTTTTGGACATGATTTTTTTAGAAGCTCGTTATGGACGTAGCAGTGGCTCATGTGAAGTGCATTATGAGCTCACTATGCAACCACTTCGTGCGCATGGACTCATGTACTCCTGGCTCCTGCTTTCCAACTCTTTCTGTCAACACTCTTTAGAAACTTGAAAGATGCATTCTCGATATCGAGAAAAATGCCAACGCAGTGTCAAGAGTCGCAGCAATTCACATCTCTACATAGCAGAGCTTGGAATGGGTTTGAGTGGGTTTGCGCGTGGGTTTGGTGGGTTTGACCATTTTTTGGCTGTGGGTTTGTGGGTTTGGAGTGGTTTTTGGCGCTCGCGATGCACGATAGTATGAATGCCTCTTATATTTTTGTTTCACCTACACTGGACCTGCACGTTCCTTGTATCACCTCGAATGCACATGAGGCTGCCGTCTCTCGTTTTAATGCTCTTGAGAAGTTGCGGATAGGATGCTGGCGCTCTGATGCACATTCTCGTGGATCCGAAAACGAGAACCCGTAAATGGCCTGAAAGTGAGAATGCTTCATGTGACCTCAATAAGCAGTAGTGCTAGCAGTGTCAAGTTGGTATTTGCGTCGTACGCCGACCGTCTTTCGACCATCTTCAGCTTCAAGAAATAGTTGCAGGACAGTGTTGCATGTCGGCAAAAAAGTTGAAGAAACAAACATACACGAAATCACTTGCTTCCGGCAGATTCAAGATTTTGAACCCAATTTGGACTCCAAACCAGGGCCAGGAATTGGTTCCAAATATGGGTCCCAGAATTGGGGTCTCGACTGATTAGCAGCTCTTGGGGAAGACCTTTCAGGCTCCGTTTTTGGCCCCCAAAATGGACTCCAGGATGGGCGTGTAAACGTGGCAAAAGATGCTCTCAACTTGCGCAAAGCGCGAAAAAAACTGGCGTGAACGAACTTGTGCGAAATGCAACCAAACTCTGCATCTGGGCCAGGTGTGCAAGGGTGCTAAACAGCTCCGGAAAGGCGTGGCAGAGCCATGTATCTTTTTAGAATTCGCACATGGGCCAGCGCTAAAGAAGCGGACTGTAGCGAGTACTGTGGAGGTCACGTAGCGTGTCCTACGTTTTGTCGTTTTCGGGCCCCGAAATTGGGTCCACGTGCTCTCTTGTGCTGTCCTAAACCAGCCCTTTTTTGTTGTGTTTACATGTTGAAGCCCTGGAGGGAATAATCTTTGCAGTTGGTGCAAAAATTGCCAAGTCTCGAAAGTGCTGAACTGCTCACTGCTCCGTCGTAGACATGTGAGGGGGAAGGCGTGCTAGCACAAGCGCGAGAGAAAACCGTATCGCATGATGTATTTGTTTTCGAAGGCCGAATGTCATCTCATCTCTTTATAAGGAGGCTCTTGAACGGGAGACCCCAATGGTTTCTGAGAGGCCCAAGCGCCTTCAAGTGCCGGCTTGCTTGGGTTTTCCCAGTGGCTTAATGGATCAGACGTGGTTTTGGGGACGTACTGCCACATCATCGCAGCAGACGTCGTTCTGGCTGGTCTTCACGCGACGTAAGAACAGCAGACGTGGTTTTGGGATGCTTGTTGTAGTGGTTGTTCCTCACACTGTGCAGGAAAGCTCGTGTAAGTGGGTTCCTGGAGCCAGAGCCTTGTGGACCGAAGGTCCAAACTGGAAACACCAGCTCGAAGAGCGTCTAGCACATCAAAGCGTTTGGGCACTAGAAGAAACGCGGAACTAGTACATTCTGTTGATAGCACCATCTGCCACAAATGACCAATGTTTGAGGTTCCGATGTTGGTGCCCGCGCCCGATTGTTTGGCCTGGGTTTGGGTGGGTTTGACCATTTGCAGAAGGGGATTGGGGTGGGCTTGGGCCATGTTTAGCAGGGCTTGAAATGGGTTTGGGTGGGTTTGGGCTGGGTTTGGGTGGGTTTGACCATGTTTAGCAGGGCTTGGAATGGGTTTGAGTGGGTTTGCGCGGTGGTTTCGGCGGGTCTTGGGAGGGTTTGTTCTTTGATCTCACCCACGATGCGCACGAGGCTCCTGTATGAATGCCTCTTATATTTTTGTTTCACCTACACCGGACCTACACGTTCCTTTGTCTCACCTCGGATGCACATGAGGCTCGCCGTCCCTCGTTTTGTAATGCTCTTGATAAGTTGCTGCGGATAGGATGCTGGCGCTCTGATGCACATTCCCGTGGCTCCGAAAACGAGAACCCGTAAATGGCCTGAAAGTGAGGACGCTTCATGTGACCTCAACAGTCAGCTTTTCCTTGACCGTCCGATCCTGCAAGTCGAGTGGGTCAAAACTGCGGCAGACGTGAACTGACAGCAAACTTGCAGACTCCCTACAAGGACCAGCCAGAAACACTCCGAACCGCCTCCCGAAGCCCTCCCCTGACCGCGCTCGGACACGTGCCCCCAACATAGACATCCGCCGCATGCTCCGCCCGATGGTGCGCCGGGCGAGCGTCCAAACAGCCAGCGACTGAATGCTACTGATGCAGTCAAGACAGCGTGCCCTCCTTCCTTGCATCCCAGTTCCTGACACTTGCCCCACACAGCACAGTCCTTGCGGATCAGCTGCCGCACCCAGACGATGGATGGCGCTGAGGAAGTGCCTGTGCCTCGCAGAACGCCGAAGGTTGGTATCTCGCTATGACCAACTCCCTCAACGGCTGCAGACAATGTACAAGAGTTCCTGTATTAGAATGTTCACTGAAGAAATCCAGCTTGGCGTAATGTAATTCAACTTCTGGGCAGAACTGATCTCGAAGAATGGTTCTTCATCCTTCCAGGAAAACCTGCTGGCAACTCCATCGCAAGGGATGAAGAAGTCCACAACTTCCTTACTTTGACGTTTGACGAAGACATGGTAGCCGCTGTGCGCTGGGTTGGCTGCAAGTCCAACCGCTTCTATACCGTCTGCAACTTCTCCCACAACGTCTCTCATGTTGCTATCCTGCTTGCCAATGATCAGCAAGCACTTGAAGCGACCTCGATGTTCGGCAATTTTGGTGCGTCCCCGAGAGGCCATGACCGCTTCAATGGCGAAGGTTGAACCGTCCTGCAACGTAGCATGGATGTCAACCTTCCCCTGAGTTGGACTCTCCAAACTATTTGTTCTTCCGACCAAGCGCTTCAACTTCCGAATTACAGCCTGGGTGTACTGAACCTCAAAAGGAAGATCTTCTTGCGAAACATCACAACTAATTCCGTGCTCGTTCAGGGAACCTTCAGACACCTCGCTTGTCACTTCGACACCTCTCTCTTAAGAGGTCTGCAGGTGATGCAACTTGGCACTGTCGCGAGCCTGCTGCGGGTTAGGACGGCTAGGACTGCTGGTATTTCCTTGCCCTGCTTCCCTGAGTGAGGTTTCTTGCTTGAGGGCTCAGAATCCTCCAGGCAAGGCCTTTCGTCATGCAGTCTGCATACGGCACCTTACCTCCCTCCGCATGCCGCTGAGAAAAAAGAGTGGAGACGTTCCGAGGGTGGGACAGGCTTTTGCGTACTTCGTCGGGGATGATGCAAGCAAGATGGCCCATGCCGTGTTTGGCTTTGATTGAACAGGCTTACGGGGTTAGTCTTGAGAGTTTGTCAAGCGAGGGCTGTGAAGTTGAAGAGGTAAACACCCTCTGCTGTTTGGTTCAAACTGAAAGGTATCATGTGGGAAGCGGAGCAGATCAGGTTTTAGCATCGAGATGGTGCCGAAGCTACCAACGGTGCTTCTGCTCACAGCCTGTCTTCGTGGCGGCAGCTTGCCGATTTGTGAGGACGTCGTTTGCAGCATTTTCTGGGCTAGAGATTTTCGGAGTTTGTTCCCTGGATGTCGATACCAAAGGAGACCAGGGGTACAGAAGAGCGTTTTTGATTTAGAGGTGGCTGCCTAAACCCTAAACCCTAAACCCTACACCCTACACCCTACACCCTGAACCCAAACCCTGAACACAAAACTCCGGAGTTTGCTTCAAAATTTACAACCTCTCTTGGAAAACCTGGCGAGGCCCACCCGAACCCCTCAAGCTGCTTTCGGCCTTCGAGTACAGAAACACTTTTTTATACGGTTGATGATAAAAATCCTGCATGACCTTAATGTCCCCAAACCCTAAACCCTAGACTAGGGGAATTATTGTACATTCCTTATCAGGAGCAACGCAGGGTTCATATCATCAACGGTAGGGTTCCCTTTAAGGGTTTAGGGTTTAGGGTCTACTTAAAGGTTAATGGGAGTAAGGTAGCTATACTTATTTAGTTTCGACAAGGGTTGAAGAAGGTCTTGAAAAGTCAGCGACTCATATCCCCATCATTTGAAAATCGGCCAAGTCTGTGATGGGAGGACTGTGACAGCTCTGACATCAGCGAACTTTTGCAGCTTTCGCGAACTGCTCCCAATCAGGCATGATTTAAAAAACCCTCAACCCCTTCAACGTGTTGTGAATATTTGGGGGCTATGTGGCCTTAAGGGACCCGCCAGAAGTTGATGGGTACATCTTCTTGGCCTCGGTGAACGAGTTTGGTCGGGAATGTTTCGCAGAGTTATGCGGCTTCGAGGAGCAGCGTGGTGGTGGTCATGAGCCCACTTTAGTGATGGGTTTTGGTTCTATCTCTCATTCTCAATGAGTGACGGGTTCGGCTCGGTTGCAGAACGCGTTGCCTCCTCAAAGAAGCTCATGTATTTGTCATTCCAGCGCAAGCCCCTAACCCCTAAACCATAACTCCTAAACCCTAAACCCCAAAGCTTAAGCCCTAACCCCTAAACCCTAAAGCTTAAACCCGAAACCCGAAAGCCCCAAGCCCGACTTCCCATCAGTCCCCATGCCATCGGCCATGGGCTTTAAGCCCTGGACGAGACCGAGCTGATTGCCAGAAGTATAGTCAGTTGCAGTTATAGTTATAGAAGTGGCAGCTACAGCTACAGCCACAGTCACAGTCACGGTTACAGTTTAGTAGCAATGTAGCTACGTAATACTATGGCATAGTATGGCAATATTATTGTAGTAATTACTGATCGAGGGTTGTCTCATGGACTGAATTACCCTGCAGGTTGTGGATTTGGAACAGCTTGGGCAGAAGATCGCAAAGGAGTGCTGGCAAGCATGTGGGTAGGAATGCACCCATAAACCCTAAACCCGGTTTCTAAGCCCTGGACCCTAAACCATGGTTTGAGCTTGAAGCCCGGGCTCTCTGCATCCTGAGTCTTCTGATAGCACAACCCCAGCCACAGCGGATAGAGCCCTAGGAACACAGCGTGAATCATGTGAGCTATCATTTTGGATCTTTAACGCTTTGAAGGCTGAACTTTGGTGGTGGTGCGGCTAAGAGCTCTGTACTCCAACTTATCGTCCCAACCTATCGTCCTCATCACTGTGCCACCTTGAGATTTCACCCTCAACCCGAAAGCCCCGAATCTTTTCGCCCAAGCTTTGCAGTTGAGAGTCTCCATCCGGAAAACCGAGCTTCCTCTTTGGGTTTCGGGGTTCTGTGAGGGTGCCCCGCGGGCTCTGTAAGGGTTCTACAAGATTTGAGGGATTTAGGGTTTGTCCTGCTGAATAAACCTGGACCCCAAAAGAAAAACCCTAAATCCTACTTGGAGGGGCAGGGGACTTGGTAAGTAGGTTCTAAGTAGAGTTATAAGTACCCTAAAAGGAGTTACCCCAATTATAACTCTACTTATAACCTTACTTACTAAGTCCCCTGCCCCTCCAAGTACCCCCTAAGGCCCGAAAGCCCTAAGCACCTAAACCTCTTAACCCTAAGCCCTAAGCCCTAAACCCTAAACCCTAAACCCGAAGCACCTAAACCTCTTAGCCCTAAGCCCTAAACCCTAAACCCTAAACCCGAAGCACCTAAACCTCTTAACCCTAAGCCCTAAACCCTAAACCTCTTAACCCTAAACCCTAAACTCAAAAGCTTAAGCCTGAATGCTCAGCTTAAGCCTTCTCACGTACAGGAGCGTAACACACCTCGTACGGAACGTACACATATGACTCTCTAGTCTTACCTAGAGGTAAATGGTGGTTGTGGTACATAATTACAGCCATTTACAGGTAAGTGCTTGTCTGTGTACAAGTATTCCTTAATACTTCAAACGCCAGTACTGGCAATAATAATACGACATATTATTATTACTAACCCTAAAACATACACTGCTAAGACGGGGATCAGAAAATGGACCCTCGAGTGCTCGTGTGTGCCCGAAGGGGTCGGGGCCACATTCTGCAGCAAAACAGCGCCGTTCTTTTCGTGTGCCCCTAATTAGGCCCTAATAAACCATCCGGAGGCTTGTGTGCCCAAGGCGGTCAAGGCCACATTCTGCNAAGGGGTCGGGGCCACATTCTGCAGCAAAACAGCGCCGTTCTTTTCGTGTGCCCCTAATTAGGCCCTAATAAACCATCCGGAGGCTTGTGTGCCCAAGGCGGTCAAGGCCACATTCTGCAGCAAAACAGGGCCGTTCTTTATGGCTGGCTGCTCCAAAGTCTGGTTCGCCCTCCATAAAGCTGGTATTCGGACTTAACCCTAAACATACACTGCTAAGACGGGGATCAAAAAATGGACCCTCGAGTGCTCGTGTGTGCCCAAAGGGGTCGGGGCCGCATTCTGCAGCAAAACAGCGCCGTTCTTTTCGTGTGCCCCCAATAAACCATCCGGAGGCNAGACGGGGATCAAAAAATGGACCCTCGAGTGCTCGTGTGTGCCCAAAGGGGTCGGGGCCGCATTCTGCAGCAAAACAGCGCCGTTCTTTTCGTGTGCCCCCAATAAACCATCCGGAGGCCTGTGTGCCCAAGGCGGTCAAGGCCACATTCTGCAGCAAAACAGGGCCGTTCTTTTCGTGTGGCTCCACTAAACTCTGCCTCAACCCGATTTAGTAGAAGCCACATCTTGGGAAAGGGTCCCCCCCGAGATCGGCCACCGGCCCAGGCTAAAACGCACATTTTACGAAAAGAATTTAACGTGGCAAAACCCGGCCTTGATTTCCAGATTCCGAAATGGACTGGCTGGGCTGGAGGATCCTAGACCCTGACGCCTTGGAGCCAGGATCCTAAGACGGACCCTCGAGTGCTCGTGTGTGCCCAAAGGGGTCGGGGCCGCATTCTGCAGCAACACAGCGCGGTTCCTTTCGTGTGGCCCTAATAAAGTCCCGGGGTCTTTTCTGCCCGAAGCCGGCCAAAGCCGCATTCTGCAGCAAAACAGCGCCGTTCTTTTCGTGTGGCCCTAATGGAGGATCCTAAACCCTGTCCCTCGGGCCCCGGATCCTAAAACGGACCCTCGAGTGCTCGTGTGTGCCCAAAGGGGTGGGGGCCACATTCTGCAGCAAAACAGCGCCGTTCCTTTCGTGTGCCCCCAATAAACCATCCAGAGGCTTGTGTGCCCAAGGCGGTCAAGGCCACATTCTGCAGCAAAACAGGGCCGTTCTTTTCGTGT
>BGNK01005050.1:0-10604 GCA_003297005.1 Symbiodinium sp. clade A Y106 | reverse complement strand
TCAAGGCCACATTCTGCAGCAAAACAGGGCCGTTCTTTTCGTGTAACTCCACTAAACTCTGCCTCAACCCGATTTAGTAGAGGCCACATCTTGGGAAAGGGTCCCCCCCGAGATCGGCCCCAAGGTCTTTTCTGCCCGAAGCCGGCCAAAGCCGCATTCTGCAGCAAAACAGCGCCGTTCTTTTCGTGTGGCTCTAATGGAGGATCCTAAACCCTGTCCCTCGGGCCGCGGATCCTAAAACGGACCCTCGAGTGCTCGTGTGTGCCCAAAGGGGTCGGGGCTGCATTCTGCAGCAAAACAGCGCCGTTCCTTTCGTGTGGCCCTAATAAAGTCCCGGGGTCTTTTCTGCCCGAAGCCGGCCAAAGCCACATTCTGCAGCAAAACAGGGCCGTTCCTTTCGTGTGGCCCTAATGCAGGATCCTAAACCCTGTCCCTCGGGCCCCGAGTTGCTGCCTGTCCTGGCTTGGTCGGCTCTGCGAAGCGATGGCGTGTGTAGTAGCTTCGAGTAGGTTTTAAAGCTTTAGAGGTGGCGGCAGCGGCGATGGCGGAGGTCGTGAATTGTGTGTAGCGTAGGACTCCAAGAAATCCTCAAGGCGATGTGCAGGTTTGTTGAGCTTCGTGCAGTAAGCTCATATCTGATAGCTGTCGTTGCTATCATGAAGCGATGTCGTGACCGGCACTTGCAATNAGGACTCCAAGAAATCCTCAAGGCGATGTGCAGGTTTGTTGAGCTTCGTGCAGTAAGCTCATATCTGATAGCTGTCGTTGCTATCATGAAGCGATGTCGTGACCGGCACTTGCAATTGTTTTCGACGGCCTGTGTAAGTTCGAATTTCTTCTTGTCGACTGTCAACTCGTCAACTCTTGTTTGTTTTGCTAACTGCGCTGTCTCGCATGTCTGTTGTATAGTTTCCATCTGAAATGTATACTAGGGTCTGCCAAGCTTTAGCATCTTTAAGACTCAAAACACGCATCTTCCAATGACTAAGATAAAGAGACAAACACAAACAGCTAACACTGCTAACGGTTTCGATTCTAGGGTTTGGGCTTTAGAGGTTGAGCCATGAAGATCAAGCTCGAAGGTTTGAGGCCTAAGATTTGGGCGTTGAACTGAACTAAAGGTATCCCAAGCCATCCAATGATTGCAAATGGCGCCGTCATTTGGGAATGGTAGCGGATACTGTGCTCATGCCCCCGAAACTAGCCTGCGTAGCCAGAATCTGCACACAGACCTGGGGCCCCTAGATGCTAGATTCCTCTATGGTGTGAATATGACAAACAAGATCAGCAACACTGCGGATTTAAGGGACTTCGGAACCTCAACCTGGTGATTTCCGGTTGTGCTGGGAACACGGATGTTGATTCCAGGGGTGCTTTCTCGGGCGTTGAGGCAGAATGCGAAGCCATACTCGCTCATTTTCAACGCTTGGCAGTGGCTCCCATTCGCAGCAGATAGCGCGCCATGAGCCTGTACTCCATCAAGGATCCTTGGGTTCCATGGCATAGCTTCTTCCACCTTCCAATCATATCTTCATCTTGGAAGCAATGGTATGCACGTGGATTCTCCTTGCGGTGCAAGGAGTCTTCCAGTAGATGTGCATACGCATGGTCCTTCGGAAGCAGCTTCCAACGAAAGATAGATAGCGAGGCGCCATGATTGGCGAGAGCCATTATCAAACGAAGAAACGAGTAGCCGGCATCCGCAATGCCTTGCGCCTGCGCATCGGCGACGTCTCGACAAGATGAAACCACCGCAGCAGGGAGTCCACACACCAGCTTGCAAGCTTGATCTCCCTGTCGTCTGGTTTTCTCGAAAGAAGGTCCCTCAAGCATCCTCCAAGGTAAATGAGAAATATCTTTCCAGAATGCGCTTTCACAGTCAAACAAGGCCAGGGTCCACATTCGCCATAAAGCATGCCACTCGTCAAGAATGGCACAGAGTGCCTGAACAGACCATCGATTCCGTTTTCTTAAAATATACGATCATCAGTTCCAACTAAAAATCATTACGGTCGGAGTTATCTTGTGCCAGGGCCGATGCCCAGGCTCGGAAGCCACCAGAAGCAGCCAGGAGATGACGTGTCAGATCTGGCTGCGGGCCCCAATAACCTCATGAGATCAAAAGAGGGCGACATTATGAGTGATGAAGAAATGGCTCTTACAACTTCTGACAAAAACAGCTCTTAAGGGTACTCCAATCGAATGCAAAGCAGCTGTGCTCGAACATCAGTGTCAGCACGCTGCCGTTGAGGACTTGCAGCGTCCCCAAATTTACAATATGCATCGAACACCATTTGAACTGCAGGGCAGGGTCGAAGCCCTTCGTACAGCAAAGCGGATTGATGCCGGTGTCAGGCATAACTTCTGCAATGATGTTCGTGGACGATCTTCGGGGAAAGCATTTTGTCAAGTCTGACGCCCACCTGAGGAATTGAAAGCTTCTCTTGCTGTATCTGTCGGTTACGAGCCTAGTTTGTAAAGAAATAGTTATCCAACTGTTGAAAGCTTCTCTTCGAGAGCACAGACATGAAATGTAAACCGAGATGCTTCATAGGTCCGGAGTTTGTAGCGAAGCAGCAGTGACACATTTCCTTCACTTTCCAATGCCAGTAGGCCTTCAGTTGGAATAGATCCCGAATCCATTTCCAGTCGCCACGATACTCCATGACCAAAGCTTTGGGTCCTGCTAAACATGAACAGTGTGCACTCAAAAACACATTACACTTTACCACACAGTACGCTTGGGTAGGTCGTTCGGTAGGTAGGTATGTAGGTAGGTATAGGTAGTCATGGATCAAGTTGACCCCCAGTGCACATGTGAGAACAATGATTGACCAATAATTGTTCTGCTTCATATGTGCACTTGTGTATAAGACACTCCTAGATGTGCACAGTACAGCTCCGAAAGCAAAACTCCATGTACATATTCTAAATAAAGCTATCGCAATCTTGGGTTGAAGAATATCTATCCATGCCGCTGCTGCCCTGCTGCTGCTGCTGCCGCTAGTGCAGAGAAGCTGGACGGACGTTCCTCGGATCGCAGAGCCAGGCTTGTGGGCCGGACGGCCCGGGATGACTGCACCATCCACGTCGTGTGTCGGGTTGACTCCATGAGCCAGAACCTGGGGGATATTCGATTCGATATAGCTGTCTTGTTTAAAGATTTCTTATTATGACATCGCTCTAGAGACTCTAGAGGCTTTCGACGAGGGGGCATTCAAAGACCATGCACATATTCTCAGAAGAGGGTGGAGGGTCGCTGGCCCCAAGGAGATGTGTTCGCGCAACGTGAAGACTGCGAACCGTTTCATCTGGCCACCTTGGCTGCGATTACGATGGACTTATAAAGTCCCCTAAAGCCTACCCCGATATGTTACGAATTATGTATTAAATCCTTATAAGTTAAACCTCATCAAACTCAACCTTTCCGAAGTCTGGTTTCCAGGGTTTGGGTCAGGGTTTACGGAAAACATTTTCGGTTAGAGAGATTACCAATGCGATTGCAAGGTGCTGCGGGGAACACTCAGCAAAGAGTTCATTGTGAACAGTATTATCTTTTCTCCAGTACGACTGTAGCGACCTTCGTCGCCGTAGAGTCCGAGAGGAACCCAGTCGTCATTGATGTCGCTTGATGACACCAAACCAAGACCCTTGTAGTGCTGCCAATACCGTGCCCGCTCTTCGGCAGACACATCTAGAAGCCCATGAGCCTTGTTTGAAGTCAGAAACACAACTGCTGAGATTGCAAGCCTGAAAATCATGTGCCCGTTTATCACCAAAGGGGAAACCGAATAATGCTTGGTCGAAGTGTCCACCCAATACTGATAGATTTCATGTGGCATGAGAAAGGGGCACTGAAAGGTGGTGATCGTCTTCCGGTCTCGCCAGTCTTTGACGGGGATGCTGACGTAGTGCAAATCCTCAAGATCATGATGCTCTGGATGTTCATGATGCGACATCGTATGTCGACATCATATACAAAGCAACTTATGGTTGTTCACTCAAACCAGGAGGGACCTATCGACTATCGATACATGCAGACAGAGTACGAGTGGGAAGTTCAGGGCTCGGGAAATGTCTCGTGCCACATTGCTGCGCCACTTGCCGTGCGACCCCGCTGCTGCAATACGTTTCGTTAATGCAGAACCACATCCACGGCTCTCGCGAAGCATAGCTGACGCCGCTTGCTGCAAGTCAGCTGCCGAATTGGCCTGGGATGTACATTGGTAATGAGCTTCCATTGATCCAATTAGTCGTGTCAGGAGAGGCTTACCAATTTAAGGGATGTTAGGGTTTGGGGGTGATATAGGTGAGTCTCCAAAGTTCTTTGATGAGGAATGGTGACCCCTACACTCCGAAGCCTCCTTAAATTCTAGATGCAAGGTGTCCCGATGACGACAGCTGCTGCATCGACCAACATAGAGGCATTTGTCGGCCAGGGTTTTTGGCAAATGCAGAATAGGCGAAATCCTGAAATCAAAACATCAATCAAATTATCATGAGACTAGATGTACAATACCTGCAGCCTCCACCCACATGAACCCCAGCACCCAAGAACCTTAAAAGGATTGATTATCACTTCCCAAACTTCAAATTCCCCTGGGTGAGTACCCCAAACTCCATACTTATCATACTTAGTGAGCTATGTATGCCAATAATAACGCAGTAAGTTTTAATAATAATGTCAGTATCACAATAGAGGACGAGGCCGCCATGTAGAGTTGATAATTTGATAAGATCCATTTAAAATGAGTCAAGGAGCCTTCTGGTTTATGTTGCCTCACATCTTGCGGGCATATTCAGGGATACAGGAATTGCATTACGATTGTCATACGTTCCTATCGGGTAAAACCTCGGAGGTTACTGCGAAATTTCTCAGACAGCGCGCAAGCTAAATAGCATGAAGCCAAGAAGCACCCTCACCCAGGGTTTGCAGCAAGTAGTCTGCAAAGCTGGTGTCGTCGTCTGCGAGGGGCAATGGTTAGCTTAAACACGCAAGATATCGGACACATGCGTGATGCAAGCGGGCACAGTCTTTCGGATCCGGGCTGGGACAGCACAGAACTCCTTACACACTTCTTGCTTAAAGGACACGTGTTCGCACGTGTCATTGTTGAAGCCAGGCCGCCCCAGACAGCACTAGGTCACTAGGTGTGTAGCTAGATTGAGCTTTAATTTTATAGACCGAATCGAACACATGGAGGAATCCTCGGCAGTCTAAGGACCTATGCCCAGCTATCAACATCCCTACGGATACTCCGGCAGAGTACGCAATCAAACGTTTGCCTTTCAGGCACTAGCAGCAGCCTTAGCCTTTGCCATCGCATTCCCCTTAGCCGTCTTCGCTTTGGGCTCCTTCTTGTTGATGTGCATCCTCACGTGCCTGGAACCCGACTTGAAGTTTGAGTTGCTTTCTGTCAGGTTGAAGACATACTCCTCCAGCCCCGTGCCCTCCGTCCCAGATGCCATCTGATCCTAGCCAAGAGGACCATGAAACATCAGATTTCACGAATAAGAACAACAATGATGCCCCACTGATCTTATCAGAAAACAGTGTGAAGTCCTGCAACTTGTCCAGGTGGCGAGTGATGATAAGCTGGTGCTTCTCCATCGATGCCACGAGCGCCGCGGTCAGATCATCGTCCCTCATGGCCAGCATTATTATGGACCCCTATTCATACCAGTGCCAACGTATCTAGGGATCACATTGGATTCCGAGGGCATCATTCACAATACATATATGCATGCATCCATACCTATACACACTGTTTATAATTATACACACACATATACATGTGTACACGCAATATAAAATGCATCAGCAGTTGTGTAAGTCATACTGCTACGTAATGCAGGTCGAGGCGAGTATTTCTCTTTCCGTCTGCATTAGAAGATTTGAGCTCCCTTTTGCAGGAATGTTGAGGGTTTGGGGTCCTTGGTTATCGGATTCCTGTCTCGAAGGGTTTAGGGTTTAGGGGTTTAGGGGTTGGGGTTATTCGGGTTATTCGGTAAGGGGTTCAGGGTTCAGGGGTTTAGGTGTTTAAGGTTTATAGATTTAGGGGTTTAGGGTTTACGGTAATTAGAAAGGGTTCCAACACTACCACATGTGCGGCATGTATCTATAGATTTAAATATCCCTTGACAATGATGCTCATGTTGTTTAAAGCTAGATGTACGTATGTTAATCTCAGGCAAGACCAGGTTCGCCATAATTCACTGTCGATATCCATGCCATCGGGTTCATCGGTTTAGGGGTTGGGGGTCGAGGCAAATAATCGCGGTTGTAGGACCCGGGCCCGTACTGGAACTTAATACTAGTAACAAAAGACCTGGGTTAGCGATGCAGCTGAAGAGTGCAGCTAGCCATATAGGGTATGGTTTATATTACGAGTATCCCCATAATAAAACCCAACATATACACTCACCAATATTCAGAAGGAGGCCTATCAAACCCTACATCATATGCCGGCATTGAAATTATGGGGAAGCAGCCTGTCTGAATTGAATTCCCGATCGAGAAACAAACAAGAAGGAATCCTTGCAAATCTTGTTGCAGCAACTTCTAAACTAAGGAGGAAGCTCATCATTGCATCCGAGCAACTCGCCGGCTTATCAGATCTAGCAGGTATATACAACATACATAGCTAGGGTTCGGGATAGCTTATATGGGCTGTAGGGTTTGTTATCGGGGTTGATTGAACTGTTATTAGATTCGCAATATCTAGCAACACCGCCAGGAACCCTAGATAAATGCTGCCTGGGCTCACCCCGGCCTTTGCAAGCTTCGACGGGAAGCTCTTGATTTCGAACAAGTTCTGGTTGGCCAAAAGCACAGGCCGACTTAGCCAACTGATCGGTTGACTTGCCCTTGACTTCCAGCAATCCCTCATCCTTTCCCTTATTCTTCCCTTTTCCCTTACCCTTCCCACGTCCCTTGGGGTTGGGATCGTCATTGCTGCGGCGGCTAATATCCGGCACATCTGCCCAAGCAGTTGCCTCACCCTCCCTTTCGTAAGAAAGACTCGTCTCGTGGGTGGTCCTTTGCGTCTCAGTGAACTCCTTCCATCGGCGATAGAGCCTCATCCCCTGGTCATGGAAGCTTAGTGGGCTCTGAACAGAATCAACGAAGGAATAACTATAATAAGTGCAAGCCTCATTCCGAGGGAAATCCGGATGCTTGCGGATGTTGGTGTCAGGGTCCAGCTCCTGCCGTCGTTTTTGCAGGAAGGTTTAGACGAGAACCGCGCTAGCTATAGTCATCGAATTGTATAGCTATACCGCCAGTTTTAGAAGCCCACTGTGGTTTTGAGATATTGGGTTCAGGGATTTCGATGGCATATCACGGATCCAGAATTGAGGACAACATGGCACCCCCACATACCCAACACAGCAGCTTAAGTCCTTCTCAGCAATGAACTCCTTCACGAGCTCTTCATCTTTCCAAAGGTTCATGAGCTCCTGCATGATTTCCCATGTTCGGATCATCATCAATAATGATACTACCACAATATGTATCTACTAAATTAGATACATTTATATTTCTACCGCTACTACTAGCACTGCTACTGCTACTCCTACTGCTACAACTACCGCTACTGCTACTACTACTATACTAGTGCTAGTGCTAGTGCTAGTGCTGGTGCTAGTGCTAGCACTAGTACTAGTACTAGTACTACTACTACCACTACTACTACTACTACTACTACTACTACTACTACTATACTACTACTAATGCTACTACCACTACTACTACTACTACTCCTGCTACTACTACTACTACTACTACCACTACTACTACTGCTATTACGACTACTACTACTACTACTACTACTACTACTACTAGTACTACTAAGTACTATTACTACTGTAGTGCTACCACTACCACAACAACAACAACTACTACTACTACGACTGCTGCTACTGCTACGTCTACTTGCCCAGAGAGCCCAATACTCCTTAATTAAGGAATATAGCTTAAATCAGATAATATTAATCCCCTTATGGTTTAAGGTATATTCCTCAAAAAAGGGGTATTGGGCTCTCTGGGTCCACTGCTGCTACTAGCTACTACTACTACTACTACTACTAGTACCACTACTGCTACCACTACTACTAGTACTACTACTACTACTACTGCTGCTACTACTACTACTACTACTAGTACTAGTACTACAACTACAACAACAACTACTACTATAACTACAATTACTACTTCTACTACTACTGCTGCTACTACTACTGCTACCGCGACTATAACTACAATTACTACTACTACTACTACTACTACTGCTACTACTACTACTATTACTAGTACTACTACTACTACTAGTAGTACTACTACTACAACTCCGACTACTGCTACTATAGCTACTACTGCTACTGCTACTACTACTACTACCACTACTACTACGACTACGACGACTACTACTACTTCTACTACTACTACTACTGAAACTACTACTCTTAAGCTAGTACTTGTACTTTCTGTAGTACACACACACACATGTATAGACATGGACTAGCAGTATTGCTATTTCTTGAAGTTATTACATACATATATACCTACATATATAATACTATGTATATATATATATATATGTAAGCACATACAAGCTTATGCTACATGCAGGGCTCCTGGCGGGTGTCCCAGACCCATTGGCCAGTCTCCTCATTGGAGCTCGTGAACTTCTCGATCGCGATCACCCGACTGGCTCCCCAATCTTCCCCCGACATGATGAACTCTTTGAAGAGCTCGTTGATTTTCTTTGTATCTCAGCGAATCTGTTTGGGATTTAAGGATGTATTGGGGGATACATATATATATATGTTTGTATATGTCTGTATGTATGTATGTATGTATGTATGTATGTAATATGGGATTAGGGGCTTATACGGGCTTAATCATAATTGAAGTTGCATAGGGCCTGCGTGGGTTTGTAAAAGTTTACGGTTTGCAACTTCGGAGTTTGTTTACAAGGGTGAAAATATAACAGGCCATTGACTACACAATCGAAGGTAAAGCAGAACAATATAATGAACGGTTCAAATTAGAACACAGTGCGCGCTGCAATTGTTTAGGGGTTTAGGGTTTAGGGTGTAATGGAATGATGAAGCCAAGGATCCCTTGGGGCCTCTGCCGGCGTGAGCTTTCTTCCACTCCATTTGCAGCTTGGGCGGGCAAGCAGGACCTAGGCTTTTGTACATGCGAGAATTGCAACACATTACTAACATAGCTACGGTTTCTAGGGGCACTTAACGATTCCGAGCACGACGTCTAATGTGGACACCAAGCTGCTTTGGAAAGTTCGATTGAACCGCATGTAGTTGGTCTTGTAGAAATCATCCTGTTGGTCGAATGCTGTTGAAGCTAACTACCCATAACTGCGACGAGAAACGACTGCGAGAACCCCACACCACAATATCTGAAACTTTCCTGGCCTTCAGCTGCTTCTCGATTTCGTCCAGCCTGGCCTCATACCCTGCTTTGTCGATGATGCTGCCAGAGGTTGCAATGGAAGCTGGTACCGGGTCAGAGGTCGTTGTAGCTGGTACGGGGTCAGTGGTCGTTGCAACCAGTTCTTGATCAGGCTTCTCTTGAGGATGGGGCATTTTGAGGGCCTGTTCCAAAGCCTGGACTGCAGACATATCCCCTGTCTGCTCTGGCACATCGGACCCCACCTTGGCAATCTGAATCGCTGCTGCTAGCAACTCCATGTCCACAGTTCCAGGTCTCAGAAGGGCTTGGTGTACTGAGCTAGGAGGCTTCTGGTCAGGGTCACTCAGATCGACATTGGGCGGCGGGACACTCGATTGGATCTTTTCCGGGCCACTCGCATCGGCACTGGGCGGCGGGACACTCGATTGGATCTTTTCCGGGCCACTCGCATCGGCAATGGGCGGCGGGACACTCGATTGGATCTTTTCCGGGCCACGAATCGGATCGGCACTGGGCGGCGGGACACTCGCTTGGATCTTTTCTGGGCCACTCGCATCGGCAGTGGGCTTGGCGGGCTCTGGCTGGGCCTGCTTCATCTCTTCATCCTTCATGGGTCAAGATTACCCCAGATGGCTCACCAAAAATACATATATCCTGGATGGCATAATTCCCCTAGCACGATCCCTGAGCGGTACCCTTTAAATTCTACCTTAGCAATTTTTCTTGATATGTTCTCACACTGTCTCCTCCAATTGCAAGCTCAAAAGACCCAGATCCTTTGTAATCTGCGTCGCAAGCTGCAGGTCTTCATCCACATCCATCTGCGTTTCGTCCCACAAGCGGTTGTGGATCGCACGGGCCTCGTGTCTTGGAAACTGCGGATCCGAATCAATAGGGCTCCAATTAATTAACCGAAGCTACAATAAATGTCAGGTGGATTTTTAGTTCGTGCATACACAAGTAGGCTCCTAGCTAGGTTGGTGGGGTTCTGGAACCTTATTAGTTACTAGTTTGTGGGCATTGTAGAAGCTATCTCTCTCTCTCTCTCTCTCTCGCGCTCTCGCGCTCTCGCGCTCTCGCGCTCTCGCGCTCTCGCGCTCGCGCGCTCTCGCGCTCGCGCGCTCGCGCGCTCGCGCGCTCGCGCGCTCGCGCGCTCGCGCGCTCGCGC
>BGNK01005049.1:0-44149 GCA_003297005.1 Symbiodinium sp. clade A Y106 | reverse complement strand
GTCTTCGTCGACATCGTCATCTCCGTCACGAT
This sequence comes from Symbiodinium sp. clade A Y106, assembly GCA_003297005.1. Lineage (NCBI taxonomy): Eukaryota > Dinophyceae > Suessiales > Symbiodiniaceae > Symbiodinium > Symbiodinium sp. clade A. The sequence continues at coordinate 44,117 of BGNK01005049.1, read as the reverse complement.
CATTGTGCCTTCCTTTAGTTCCATGTCCCCGGTCAACTGATGTCAAGGCACCACTGTGTCGTTGTCTTTGTAGTCGTGCTCGTTTGTGTTCGTATATTCCTCCCTCTGAAAGTTTATGCTTTGTGTCCATCACCCGTGTACCATATGCATAGAGACATACATAAGGGTTAACACACACTGCATACACATGATATTGTAACTGATGTGNGCTTTGTGTCCATCACCCGTGTACCATATGCATAGAGACATACATAAGGGTTAACACACACTGCATACACATGATATTGTAACTGATGTGGGTACCCAGGGTTTCCAGGCAATGCTGTGAAATGGAGGGGTTCTTTCGGATTAATTGAGTCATATTTGAGGGGGTTCTTTCCGAATACAAAACACGCGAATCATGATTGAGGGGTTCCTTCCGAATAAAGCCAAAACGCGCGGATCTTTGAGGGGGGGGGAAGCATATATATGTATACATGTGTATATATATATATATATTGTTTATGTATTTTCAACATGTCAATGTTTAGACGGTCTTAATGTATTCATATTTGTTAAACCTAATTCATCCGTATGTGTATGTATGTATGTATGTATGTCTGTTTTCATTCATATTCCCTCCCGCATCGCAAGGACGAGCCCACTTGCTTTAGTTATAGGGTTTCTCTAAGGGATCTATAGGGTTCAAAGTTTAGGGGATCCCAAGGACTCCGTTTATGGGGCTCCTTTAAGGAATCTTCATATGGGCTCAGGAGATTTAGGAGGCCTTCCTTTGAGCCTTTGGGGAGCAGGGCTCCTGGTCGGTCTTTAAGCCGAAACCCCAACCTAAGCCCGATAACCCAAGTGGCCAAAGCACGCAAAGGCCCCATAATACTATAAACAGGTTTTTTTCCCTCCTACTTAGCAAGGACGAGGCCTATAAACAGGTTTAGGGTTCAGGGTTTGACTAGAACCCTAGCCGACCTAGCCCTCAAAGGCCAAAGCCCTACAAAGAGAGCTTGAGGGGCGCCATAGTGGGCACCCACCAAATACAAGCTTGGCCCTTGAAGCCGATCCAAAAATGTTCGTCAGCAAGATCCTCCTAAGCCCAATAAGGAAAAATCTCAACTGTCCCGAAGGCCTACCTAGGCTACCTCGAACCGGAAGGCCTGCTTGAAGGTCCCCGAGCAGCTAAAGGCCAAGTTCAATTCACAGCAGCTACGCCGCACATGCTGGTCTAGAGTTTCGGTGCTCACACTCGGACAATCCAGGCGAGGCATATCTGGTCTAGAGTTTAGGGTATAGGTGTCTCGGATCTAGGGCTTTAGGGTTTAGGGTGTTCCCTCTAACCACCACTTCACCGCAAAAGAAGCCCAGCCCTAAACCAGAATTTTTTGTCGTATCTACAGCTGCAATTATCAGCTGATTATACCCGGCCACAAACCCTAAACCTCACCCCTCAATCCTCTAACCCCAAAGTCGAAGCAGTTCCCCAACTGTTGCCAGCAGAAGGCCAGGTTCGGATCGATGTAGTACATCGTCCGGAACTTGATGAAAGCCTTACGTAACATTGGGCCTAGAGTTTTTTTTCCCTCCTACTTGGCAAGGACGAAGCCCGCATTTCAGGGTATCTCGGTCTAGAGTTTAAGATTAAGGGTTTCGGGTTTACGCCCTCGCAACTCGGATAAGCCAGACGAGGTCTCTCGGTGCATACATCACAGCTGATGGGAGCTTGAGCTAGGGTTTCGGGTTTAGGGTCTAGGGTTTAAGGCTTATAAGTTTAGGGTTTAGGGTAGGGTTTCGGCACCCGCTCTTGGTCACGCCATTCGAGGTTCTTGGCACGCAGTCGGTTGCAGGTGAAACCTATGTTCAAGTTTGGCTGACAACATAGGTTTAGGCTTAGCGATTGACGATGAAGGCATGGGATTTAGCCTGATTAGGCTGAGGCTTTGGGTTTAAGGCTTAAGGTCCAGGATCGTCTACGGTTGCGGGTTTCGGCTTCCACCAATTCAGGTAAGGGCAAAGAGTGTCCTCCTAGTCTGAACTGTAAGGGTCTCATCAGGGTTTTCATATTATGAGAGCCACTGTAAGGGCACTACAACAGGGGCAAGCTCCCAACTCCTGGCTGCAACGGGGCTCTTGCATCTCTAGCCGAAACGTCCTCCCCAAACGTGGCTGCCTAGGTGCTTGGAAGAACTCGAACAGCTCAAAGAGGCGAAAAGCCTGGTCGCTGGATCAAGCATGGGACTTCGTAGACACTCAACTCACTAGACTTTGGTTGGATGCCCAAGACACGAACCACACGATCAAGGACCCCTAATTTCAATTTAAGAAGTCGCATATACAAGGTCCGTAACCTGAAACTCTGAACAGTAGCTCGGAAGCGCCAATACCCCTTGCTACAACGTGATATAATCACTCGACCACTACTTTCTCAGACGCCGTCTGCGTTCACTTGCCAGTTCGAAGGCTGTTCAAGATAAGGTTCACTTCTCACGGGCTTGCTCTATAATCGTTGGAGTTTAGGGTTGAGGGATGACAATACGTACGGATAACTGCCGAAGTCAATTACGAAATGTAAAGGCAAGTGAACGCGGTGATGCGTATGCAAAGTTGTACCATTCGAGTAGTGACTGCGCTCCTGTGCGGCGGTTAAGAAAGCGATAACTAAGAGAAAGACATCGTCTCATTTCCGGGACCATGTGCCAGCTTTCAGTTGTTCTTTGACTATGCTCTGGAACCCGTATATCATTCTGTCTGCAGAACCTGCCCAACAATTTTTGAACAGAGCGGCACAGCCTGTGAAGGAGGAGGAGCAGGAAACCGACTAAAACATACTAAAACCTTAAGAGTAAATCCTTTAATTTTCCGGTCTGGCTCGAAAGCCCAAAATCTCAAGTCCCTTCCCCAATACACCAGAGCATGGACACGCTGGAATCATTACTAGTGGAACAATTGAAGGGACTCGAACTTTGTAAGTTTATCGGTTGGGTTTTGGAGAAGCAAGCCAGCACTATAAACTCTGAACCCCAAGCCCTAGCAATAAGCACTTGTGCGACCCCTCAATCCAGGGGGCGGTCACAGCCCGACTGGCGCCGCGATCACAGGGCTGCGGGCGCGGGTTTTGGCTGTCGATCATCGCAACTGGCAGTGCGAAGGAAGCAACCCTCAACCCGATCGGAAAACTCTAATTTAATTCTACTGCAATGCCCAAACGCGGATTTCGCTTCCACGGGGCAAAGGACGGGTTCAAAGACCCGAAGTTCCGAGGGGAAACTGCCGAGGTCTTCTTGCTTGTAACAGTCTAAAGTAAGAGTTCATGTGCACGGAGCCATAACGTGTACGTGTGTCCGTGTGTGCATTTGTGGATACACGCATTCCTGGATGCAGAAGTATGCTTGTCAAGCTGTATAGGTGCATACATGTAGACAGCGACTGAATGCTGCATGTGCGTGCATGACCGGACAAGTGTCTGCGTACATCAATGCCATCATTAATCCATGTAGTCTCGGTATCTGTATAATGCCAAACATGCATGTGTTGCATGTCAGCACATACGTTTGTGTTTGTCTTATTGGTATACCACATATAAGTACATTCAATACACAACTACATACATACGGTACACTCCGTTGTAGTGGGCCACGGGATGTCGATTCTGAAGAATGTCTGGAAACACGACCCATAAAAGACCGCTGTAGCCTCAGCTGACCGCATGATAGATCCCTAGCAGGGCGGTATGCATGATATGCATGTATAAGACCTTCGTCATTGACATGGCTTGAAGCTGCAGCGTTTCTAGACTGCTACAGTATGAAATACTAGATGACATCTGGCACCAATCGTTCTGAAATCCTTTGACTGCTGGGCTCAAGCCTAGCCCGTCCAATGAACCTTAAATCCGAACCGCTAAGCACGACACCCTATCCCCTTGAACGCAACGCACGTCCAAGGTCGGGGCTGTATTGCTGCAAACGCCGGCGCAGTGGCGTCTGTACCCGCCGCGACTTCCTGTGCAAAGTTGAAGCTTTATGGTGCTGGGGCCGCCATCACTCAATCTAGGGCTTGTGTGATTAGAGTCGACGGCCCTGCGATGAAACACGGACAGTTGTGCAGGCAATAGAATTAAACCCACTCGGCAATACTGGCGTATGTAGTGATGCTGACGATACAGGCCCCATTCTGCACATACTGACCAGTGATATCCTAATGAAACTGAAGTTTTTTGTCCAAGTCCCTGTTGGCTCAAACTGTGAGCTTCACAACCAACTTGCAGGGTGGACCTTTGGAATTCACGACTTTATTGCTGTGGCCTCTTGGAGGCCATGCTTAATTAGGACTCTCATTGTTTCAGGGTCTCACGCATAAGCAGTTTACGCTGCGGGTCCATGTACTCAGAACTTACATCAAGCTTCTTGCAGAGAAATCCCGTAGCATGCAAGAAGTTGGGGTTGTTCTCCCTGGAACTCTAAACCCCAAAACCAGAGTATCCTACACACCAACACTCCCAAAAAAGAATAGCCTACACACCCAAACTCGGAGTTAGGGTTGCAATTGCTAGATCATGCCAGATCAACCTCCCTGGGGCTCTAAACCTCTTCGGGGTGGGCCTGCTGATACCTGAAACATTGGGCGACCTCCAACATCAGAAGACTCATGCATATGAAACATGGAGGCCTCGAGTTCGGTTTTTTTTTTGCGGGCCCCGTGGAGAACACGTTCTGTATGGTATCGTCTCGACGCACGGACGTCGGAGTCAGGTATGGGATCTAGTCACGATGGCATCATAAGGGCGCGGTATGCCGAATTGTTATGAGAACCATACAAAAGTCAATGGATTCCCCATCCCTTCTTCAAGTTCTCTCCTCGATGTGTAAGCTGTAGCCACAAATCATTCGGAGATGCTACACACACAATGAGCCGCAAATGCAGGCCACATTTTCACAATGCCGCGATGAAGGGAAGTCAAGCTCGGAGGTGTGGGGAGTTTCTAGTCAAGAAATTTGACGATGCAACAGTGATGGGGGTAATTAGGCCCGAATGACTGGTATTAGTGTTGAGTTACAAACTCATGTCTATTGAGCTGCAAATAAACGTCTCGGAGCTGTGGAGAGATGAGGCATCAGTCATGCTGATGCAATCGCCCATTGGAACGGACGTAAACATGATCGCCCTCGCGAAGGCCATAACTGTCGACCTCACGTCTGTTTTCAAGGATCACCCCATTGCTTACCAAGTCCATGAAGTCTGGCATGGGAACGACGCAATTTCCAGACCAGATGTTCTTTTTCAGAACGTAGACCGAGTCGTACGGATGAACCTCCTTGCGAAACGTAGGTCCTCGCGGCGGTTGCACATAGAGCCAGAACGGTCGCCGTGGGCTCGGCTGCCTTGGCCTGTGCAAGACCACTTCGGGGAAACGAAGAACGACGGACACTGAGTCACCTTCGACAATTCCACATCCGCCAACATCCTGGTCATCGTCGAGGGGCACCAGGTTGAAGATCAAGTCTACTTCTGAGTTTGCAGCGCCGATCTCCCGCAAAACTCGTGTCTTGAGGCTTCGGATGGTGTCAGTCATGTTGACGGACCTGGGTTCTTGTCAAGGAGTTTAATTTAGGTTACCATAACAGGGATCGATAGTAAATGATATGGTTTCCTTATTATGGTAACTTAGGTTAAATCATCTAACAAGAGCCCAGGGACATGAGGGCCGCTCGCCCCGACGGCTGAAGCAAAGAGCCATGGCTTCTGCACGATGCTAAGGCGGATGCGGAGGGTGCCTAGGATACGTAAGAAAAGCCGGTCTGCTGGTCTGAACAGAAAGATGTCGCGACGAAGCAGCAACAGAAGCTTACCAAAAGAGAATGTGCAAGACTGAATGCCAAAAACTGCTGTTCCCTAACTCAGATCATGGTCGTCTCAAGTTCCTTCAATGCCAAATCTTCAAACCCAAGCCATATGAGTCCTAAGCCGATGAAGCCTATGTACATCCTTCATAAATACTTGAGCCCGAAGCGTTAAGCTTCAAACTCCAAAGCCCTACATCTAAAACTCCTGTGAAACCCCCTGGCCCTGGTCCACAGAATCTCCATGAGAGGTTAATGCTGGGGCCTTAATAATTAGAATAGGCTTTTGGGGTACATTAAACTATACTTGTAATAAGGAACCCCCCAAAATAGTATAGGTAATTATTAAGGCCCCCATAGTATCGCAGCATCCCTTGCACCCGTAGCGGTCCACAACCCACGAAAGAGCAGCGCTATAGCCATCTGAACTGCCGTGACAAGCGTGACGGCCTCGGATAGCAGCTACACAGGGCCAGGGGTCAGGGGTCAAGTTCCAGCAGTAGGGTTTCTGGGTTAAGCTTTGGAGCTTACGGTTTCAAGTTCAGGGTGCAGGATTTAAACTTGGGGGGTTCGTGGATTACGGACTTAAAGTATGTGCCTACGAGCATCCCACAGGGACACCTGCGACAAATCCTCAATAACATTTTGCAGAAGCCCTAGATGACCTCACCAGACCTGCAACGAAGACTCTGCTCGCAACTCTGCTCGCACGGAAAGTACAGTAGAGTGCAGGGCTGAGGGGCTTCGGCTTGGAGCTTCACGTGCTAGGCACCCTGGTGCCTGAATAGTATCATGGAACCAAAGGGTACGTACGGCTTGTGGTGTCAGGGGCCACTGAAGCCTTTCAAACCGAAACGCGAACCCGCAGCTTGACCAAATTGTTTCAGTGCATCCAAGGGTCCACAGGGTACGGCGGTGCAAAAGTCACCATAGAAGCGCCTGCCACCTGGGGTGCTCTTGCAGGCCAAGAAACCGGAAAGGCTGGAGTAACTCGGGTACAAAGCGAAAGAGCTTGAATCCGTAGAGGGGGTTTTTGCAACAAATATCTGACACTCTGTTGTCTCAATTTTGACCAGGGTTTCGTCGATTTTGTCGCGTTCTCAACATGCGGCGTGCATGACACCAAATGGAGGCTGCTGGTACTAGCTGACATCTCGGATTCATTCACACTCCGGGTCCAGACGAGGCAATTCCGAAACCAATACCAAACAAATCCCACAAGCAAACCCAAATCCCAAAGACATGTTCGCACAGTGCATCCGTCGGGTTGCTATCAGCGCGATGCAAAATGGCAACAGCGGAACGCAGGCATAGGCTTGCGCGTACCAGAAAGTACCTTGGCCAACAGATCAAGTCTTCGGACATATTTGTGTGTATTGGGGCATGTTTGTGTATATTGTTTTATTTGCTTATTTAACTAATTCAGTATGCATTTCCTAAAGGGCCAAGTACAGAAAGGGTAGAGGTCTAGCACCCCAAAGCTTTCCACTGAGTGGGTTTTGGTACCTATAGGTATCTTATAAATCCGTACCACAGTACTTGGAGCCTTCGGGATTGCCGATTTGACACGACGTGCGCAGGGGAAGCAAAAAGTGACTTCCAGTCTGCAAGACGGCTCCAACAAGCTCTAGCGGAAATAAAACAATATGAACCTAAACCTGTACCCTATATCCTATTCAACGTAGGTTCAAGACTGTGCGAGGGGCCAACCCATAGTATTCCGCACGACCACGTGCGGCGTGCTTAGTCGGAGGTGCTGGCTAAATTTTCGGGGAATTACAACCTTTAAGGTTTACGATTTAGGGTGCCCGTGATGCCCCTGAAACATAGTACAAGCCAGCAGCAGTTGCAAATGTTCGGTTGTTTGCATCAGCAAACCCTTTTTGAACGAGGTCTCGCTGAAGTGCCTCCCGATGAGCCAGACCGGCCAGACCTACTAACATGTCAACCTCTCCTGCTCTTCAGGTGAGGGCTGAAAAGGAGAAAAGCCAAGCGCAGTGACTAAACTTTCATGAGCCGAAACCCTAAACCCTGTCTGCTTTCCAGGCAACAGGGGATGGACAGGACGAAAAAGCCTCGGCCAGGACAGGCTTCCAAAAGCTCCTATAGTGAACCCCAGAGAAAGTTGGAACATAGATTTAGGATGATTCATGCAGGGATCCCCTAAACTTGACTTGGAGGGCATGAGGATGATGATGTTCCAACTTTCTGGCTTCCACGGTAGATGGCGCTTTCGGCGCCGACTCTTAGACTAGCCAGGAGAGTCTAGTTGTCGGTTTAGACTTTTGGGGGCTGCGTCAGCTGAAAGACCCACGTTCATGTGCACACAAGACTCCAAATTTCCAAGCTCAAAAGGTTGCTTGGGAAAGGAACCGCAACGAATAAACCGGAGCCTCACGGAGAGTCAGGATACAGCGAACCTGTATTGCACGCCACAACCGTCGACAATTTACTGCACACACTGGGTTACCTGAACTCTCCCGTGTAGTTCCCATCTTCGGTGGACCAGACTAAGAGTAAAGACCCTATAAACATTGAGGTATAACTTCAAAGGAACCATATTGAATATACCTTAAACCATAAGCCTAAAGAGCATTCAGTAACTATTGCCGCGGTCAGTATATGTAGCACTCAGGGACGATATTATGTGACGGCGGCCGTAGAGGCCTGCAGGGTCGTAAGTACCCTAGGGTTTCTATAGAAGGAATTCTTGACATAACTTGAGAAAGTTTCCCCCATAACAGTACTTAGGACCCTTTGGGTAATTGGCAGGCTTATACGGCTTCCATGTGTTTTACATGTCTTCGGGGGCATCTTAGTCTGAAGTCCCAATCAGAGCTTAAACCAATCGTCGAAGTAATGATGCCGGATCTCCGAGTTCCCCGATGTCTTTGATTCGGCTGTCGCACCCTGACCCCAACCCTGTTCGACTCTAGACACACGACAGTCTTCGGATTTTGCCGGAGGGACCGCCAGAAGCGTCGGCGGCGAAGAAAGTACCATCTAAGTTGTGCAGGTCCAACCGGCCACCATCCACGACGGTGGCCCTGCCCCAGGCAGGAAGCGAAAGCAAACCTTCGCTTTCCGAGCAGCTAAGATCAAAGCTACAAGAACTTTTACTACGGGGGAATGATTGTCGTTAGCCTCAAGTATGACGCCCTGCGCATTGCTGCCATTGTTTGGCGCCGTGCGTCTAGTTTTACATGGCTCAAAGCATGTAGATGTCTGATCAGTGTGGTAAGGATGCCCGAATGATTGCGGACGGCAAGAACACCATGTCTAATTATGCAGCTGTACAGCTACGGCTGCTGTACTGCTGCTACTTGTGTGCAAGTGCTACTATGTATTGGCATGTGCTAATACGACGTGTACTACTGGTACGACCATGGTGGTTACTGCTCTTCTTGTTGTTGCTGCTGCGGCGAGGACGACGACGATGGATGATGCACCACACGCACAAACTCAAACCCACCAGCTAGGGTTTTAAGTTTAGGGTTTAGAGTAGGGCTGAGGGTGTTGAGCCATCAGGCAGGCGAGCCTTTTGTACTGGCCATCGAGGAGGTAGTGATTGGTTTGCGTGAAGTGGACACGGAAGGTCGTACCTGCTTGCCAAAGTCTACTTCAATCAGTGGGTTTGTGGGCTGTGGACCCACGAGACCTGCACTTTAAACGCCAATCCCAAACCAACATCGACACAGAAAGCGCCTGATTTTAAACTCCTAAACCTCATAAACACGGGACCCGATCAACGCCCCCAATAAGTTTGCTCTCTCACAAGCCAGACTCGCCAGACAATAACCCTTTGTTTCGTGGCTGCTCCACAGCTCTCACTGTGAGGCCGTGCAAATTTGGAATTCCAGGCCTCGCCTTTCTACTTTCCCGGGGCTCGTTGGTGTCTGGCAATCCCGCCGTGATAGGGTGTTGCTCCCGAATTCCCTAAGCCCTAAACCCCTAAACCCTAAGCCCTAAACCAAACATCTCCAGAGATCTGTCGGTGACTAGCCTGAATCCATACCTCTACTACTCAGACCCTACTACCCTCAGGTTTAGGGTTTAGGGTACACCCTTGGACAGGTTCAGGGCCTAGGTTTCGGTTTCAGTTTTCAGCTCGACTCTCAGTCTGCTCCCACTGCACCAAGGAACTACCTGCAGTCTCTATTGGAATTCCTTGCTGGGGTTACCTCATAGGATCACCAAAAAATTGGTGAAACCAAAAAGAGGAACTACAATGGAGGCTATAAGGGGTTCAGGGTTTAGGGCCCCTGGGAAACCCGAGTGAGTGCGAGCAAGCGGCCAACGCGCAGGAAGTGTGAACCTGGAGACGGCTTGGCCCCAGTCTCCAAATTGATTGATGGACGACAAGATGCATAAGATTCCCACACATGGTAGTTCCTTTCAAGAAACTCGTGGGAACGTAGCTCGACTCCCTTGTTGTAAAGGAACGTACAACAACTCCCAAGGCTTCAGGCACGGCAAGGTAATGCAGGGTGTCGTCCATCAGCGGTGGGAAACTTCGTAAACTTGACACCCTCACCTCCCAACCGAAAGCCTCAACTTTATAGGCCGGATATATCTTCCAGGTTGCAATTCTATATATTCCGAAAGAAACCCAGCAACCACAAAACCCAGGGTATTCTTGGGCAACAGGCCTTGTGCGGAATTCACCTTTAGCCCGCGGAATGCGAGAACCGGCGTGACACTCACAATTGCTGCGCGGTGATTCACGTCAACTCTCTAGCCATCTGCAGACGGCCACACCTTTAAAACGAGAACCCTGCTTCTGCGCGTTCGGGAGAGGAAACTACATTAAAGAGTACATGTAGATCCTTTGTTCCAGGGTCAGGGTGTTGGGTCGAGAGCTTTCCTTTGGACATCTGGGCTTTCGGTTTCCTTGGCGCCACCCGCAGTTCAAAACGCATGCCGAGCTTCCAAGCGTGGTCACCACCAGTTGATCTCCTGCACCCAAAACCCTCAGAACAAGACGGGGGCTTAAAGAAGCAAACTGGATGTCTTATATGTTGCTTGGTATATAAGTATACTTCTGTGACAATACTCACTTGCTGAATATCAGGTATTGGTCTGTTCATGGAGGCAACGCAGGCCTAGTAACTAGTCATGCACAAGCCCAGTGGTTCAGAAGTCTCAGCCTTTGGAAATCATCTTTTCAAGTTGTGGCAAGCATCTTTTGCTAAGTATACTTGGGATCTTCTCTTGCTTCGTTTGCATTTCTGGTCTTGAGCGCTGAAGCCTTGAGGAATTAATATAGGGCCTGACAAATTAGAATAGGGTGTTGGGGCCCATTATACTATAATTATAGTAAGGAACACCTAAAATAGTATTGGTAATTAATTCGGCCCCTATATTGCGGAAGGCTCATCTTCTTCCAGTCGGCCTCCAGACACCATACAGCATCCTGATTTCACATGATTTGAAACCCTAAAGCCCTAAAACACAAAAAAGCCTTCTCCGACTACGGCCGATAGACTGATATGAGATTCATGAGCATGACACCGAGGCTGGCGCTATGTCGGAAAAGGTTCGAGCAACGTTTAACCGTCCCTGAACCTATCAGTCAAGTTCAGCCTGGTCTCAAACTGACTCGATATAGGTAACTGTCAAAACCATGGTCCCTTCGAGGAGCCCTATATAGTTCTACTCTTAACGCGGCACGCTGGTGTTTGTGAATCCAAAAGAGACCCCATATTTGGACAACCACCCATGTCCCAAAGGGTCCAAGTACCAGCATAGTACGTACTTAGTAGGTATTCGGGCACCAAAAGTATATGCTATACTATTACATGGACCCTTCAAAACCCTAAACCCTAAACCCTACACCCATGTGGCCTTCACCCTCCACCGAGATATCTTCGATCAGGACTCTGCGTCCACTCACTCGCCAGCCAGTCTTCCCCTGCAGGGTCAAAGCTTGGGGGGTAGGGTTTATAGGGTTTAGGGTTGGGGTGTAGGGTTTAGGGTTTAGGGTAGGGTTTCGGGTTAATGTTTAGAATTTGGGGTTTAGGGCCAGGATGTAGGGTGTAGGGTTTGGGCCCGGTGTTTGGTTCGAGGTTGAGTGTTTCGGAGATCGGAATTTCGAATCCTCATTCAAACGCCCTACATGAGAACCGGGCACTGAGGTCGTTTCTTAACTGCGACGAACCTCGCAGAAAAAATCACCTGACGGAATGATCTTGGTGTCTATTCAGCCTTGCAAACTGGCGACATGAAAACTTGGATTCGTTCAAATTTACGAACTCAACCTTCGCCATCCAAAGGCCGCTATATCCAAACCAGAGGCGCGCTGCTATCAGAACATCAACCTACCTTCCTCGAGGTGCAACAATCTTGATTTCAACGAACCTCTAAGATGAAAGCCGGAATCCAGAAGCAAAATCCCACCATCGAAACCAACGATCCCAAACCGGGATTTCTAAACCTGGGTCCACATGGTGTATGAAGGTTGAGCACCATAAAATGGTGCTACAAACCACCAAAAGTATCCTAAGCAACCAAAACGACACCCCCACCAGCCCAAATGCCAAAACACCGAATGTCCTAGAGCCTTGGGTATTGCTATGCCTTGAACAAAACCAAGCCTCCTTCAGGCCCGAACGGCTAAACGTCCCTAAACCCCTACTTAAAGGGGCAGGGGACTTAGTAAGTTGGTTATAAGTAGGGCTATAATTATTGTAGGGTAACTCCATTTAGGGCATTTATAACTCTACTTATAACCTACTTACTAAGTCCCCTGCCCCTCCAGGTAGACCCTAAACCCTAAACCCTATAGATCCCTCTAAGGAACCCCTATAGATCCCTTTCAGTGTAATCCCCAAACCGCCTGAAACCAATGAGCTCCCGGCGTTTCCGCAGGCCTGTTTCCACGGATCAGCGATAGAAGACTTGACGATGAGAACAACCCAGAGGGTCCATATACACTACTATGATGGAATGAGGTCCCCAAAGCCATAATGGGGATGGTCTTTTAGGGCCTAATTCCATAATAGTAGTGTATATGGACCCTCTGGGCAAGGTTGTTTCAAATTGATTCGGGGTTTCATCAGAGGGTTACGTCTAAGGGGTAGCGTATACTGTAGTTAACGAGGGACTAGACTATATGGGTGGGTTCTTACAAGTCATTCAGACCAGTACTAGAGTTTGGGGCTGCGAGTTTAGATCTCGTGTTTCAGAGTTTGTGGCTTAGGCCTTGGTTTCCGATGTTAGAGCGTGATTCATGCTCACGGCACGGAATGGGCTGAGAGTTTGGCAGCTACTTCTCGCTTCGGAGAATTTAGAAATGAAGTTCGAAGTTCTGGATAGTAGTCCCGGAAGACGTGGAGGGGCGAAGCCTGGAACGTAAGTAAGTTCGGAAGGAGCACGTACAGGCTTCGGTGTGGAGGCTCAGGGTTCGCGGCTTACTACGTACGAAGAGTTGTAAGTCATGGCATAGCAACGCAGTCTTAAAAGGGATCGATGCAAAGCTATTAAGCTTGAATGAGACAACGACTCTTGCTTGTTCTCAAAAGAGAAACTACACTCCTGCGTCATGGACTTGTCATTTTGGTCGCCTATGCCTGAGCCAACATAGCAGTAACCCTAAAATCTCTAGAACACCTACACACCGGTGAACCCTAAACCCCTAAACTCTAAAAAACCCTGAAACCTTAAACTGGAAATCCTAAACCCTTAACCCTTAAAGCCCTAAACACCAAATCCTAAAACCGTAAAGCCCCATAAACCCCAAGCCAGGAACACCTGGCTCGATCAGGATGTGTGAGCTCAAGCTGAAGGCTGAGGAGGAAGAAGGCCAAAGTGAGGAACAGATTCATGAGAATGATAGCCAAAGCCTGGGCTTTAGGCTTCCAAAATCACAGTTAGGGCTGCGGGATAGGGGTTAGGTTCAGCAGAACGATGCCCAAAGCCTCAGAGTTAGGCAAGTTAAGGCCGAAGTAAAGACTTGGCTTTAGGCTTTGAGCGGGGATCTGTTGTACCTCTGCGGCTGCGCCTGCCGAGAGACTACGAGTCGAAGGGGACGGCGCTAAGTATTACTAACCGTTCAGACCCATATATTGGAACAGCAGGTTTTAGCCTTAGGGATTGAGCCCTAAATACTAATGCTTTGGGTGCCGCAGTGAAGATAAAGTCAGCAGCACACAGGTTTGCTGTACTTCATGCCTCAATGGTCAGAAGAAAAAGGCTTGGGGCATATTCTGTGTTTGCCTTTCATGCTATGTATGCTTCTTTCCCTCCTAGCCAGCAAGAATGAGGCCGCATTGCAGGGTATCTTCGTCGTAACAGTTGAAAGCAGCTTCACTTCTGGAAGCCAATTAAACCTCCAAGTCAAGGCAGCTGAATGGCCTAGATATCTTGATGCCTCGTGGTTGGCGCACATCATGCCACACGTACGTATGTGACCTGTTTAGCTGTAGATTTTTCCAACCCTCTCCGACGCCCGGGCTCGGCAGGTCAGGTTAGCTGTATATACGAGTAGCTATTATGTCGGTTTACCTTAACCTACCAAAACCTACTTTTGTGTGCGGTCCCTATAAGTTCCGTATTAGGGTTTATAATAAGAACCCACAAAAAAGTAGGGTTTGGTAGTTTAAGGTAGTGTTTAGGGCTTAGGGTTGACCCCTACATCAGTTCTTCGTCCGTTCGAGGTTTCCTCGGTCCGGAGAAGCTTCGCCGGGGAGTCAGGGTTTTCCTATAGTCTCCATTGTAGTGCCTTTTTTTGGTTAACCAATTTTCTTGTTTTAAATATAGTTTGTGAAACGGCGAACCAAAAAAATAACTACAATGGAGACTATAGGTACTTAAAGGATCGGTGACCTAGCAAGGAGGGTTATTATCTAAGGTAACTACGAGAATATTCATCGCCGAACCTGATGAAGCAACTTATACTTGCACTTGCTAGGTCCCATGATCTTGGAAGTAGGGTTTAAACTTTAAACTTCACCTTGCCGGTCTACAAATTCCGACAAATGCGGGAGCGTTTGCTAGCGGCATCTGAGCTGCCCGGTCCGCATACATCACGCACCCCGTCTTTTCCTGCGAGGTGTAGCATCATGTTGACATTCGCACTGGGAGAGCCACAATCAAATTCTGTTGTGAAGCCTAAACCCGAAGAATGTGCTAACTGCAGGAAACGGATCCAAAAAGGGTTTGCAATTTTCGGTGTTGGGTCTTGCGCTGGGGCGCCATCTGACATTGCAATACCGTCGGCAAAGACGACGCACCGATGAGAGGCGTGTTCAAGCCCAAAAACCGTCCCTGGCCCTTTACCCTTTAGAGGATCTTACCACAAAGTAAATGCAACATCCTAGGCCGACATGGTCTCACGGAGTAGGCGTTTGAGTTGAAGCATAAAGCCTAAAAGACTAAACCCAGAACTCTAAACCCAAAATCACGAACGACTGAGTGCTGAGGCCCGATATGCGAAGAAGACTAAATCGAAGCACTGGCTGCTCAAACACCCGAAGAACACCGCATTGCTTTCAGAGCCTTACGGCTTACGGTCTCAGGTTCTATGATGCAGAAAATCTGGGATTCCTGGCTTTGGGAGCTTGGGGGTTTAGGGGTTCAGATGCAGGGGGCGCAAGCTCCCATATACCCGAAACCCCCATATGTCCGATCAGGGCACAGAAATCGAATTCAAAAGCAGCTTGCGACTGTCCACAATTGGCAAACCCAAAACCCGGAAGCCTGAACCGACAACAAAGAACCCTGAACCGAGTACGCGTGCCTCGTTGGGCCCGTTCCACGGCAGACCGCATTGATTGCAGACTCCATCGTTGTTGTAGCTGTCACCTCCGTCGTGTTGCTCTTTTTGTTGCTAAACCCTAAACCCTAAACCCTCACTGGCTCAGGTTCTAAGGCTCCTTGCAAGCGATCTATTTTTGTTCACTCGCGCTCGACAGAGTCAGGCGAGGGTTCTAACCAACAATGGTTGCAATCAGGGCTACCATGTGTTACTGTAAGTGGGGCTACTAGAGGGTTTGGGGTTTAGGTGCACGGTCAGAATTATGTTTGGTCTTGTCATAAGTTGGAGTGGCGGTTCTCTTTGTGGGGCTAAGCTCTTGGTGTTAAGGGTTTATTCGGTTTGGCGCGTATAGGGTTTACGTCCTGTTGGGGTTCAGCGTGTAGTGGGGAGTGTGGGGATAGAACTAAATTGTTCTGCCACATGCACGACATCATGTCTGTGCAAACGACTCTACATAACTAGTCATATAGTCTCTCCAGATGTAAATATGTACACACACGATTCAATTTAGATGGATACATAAACATATATATATATATGTATATATTATAATATATATATATATATATATATCTACATATGTACTATACATACATGGCATTCATGCATCCATACGTACCTACATACCTACACACATACCTACATACATGCATGCAGACATACATGCATGCATACACATGCGAAAATGGGTTTACGCAGGAAAACCTACTGACGATCGAGACCATGTAAGCCGTGCCTTCGAGAAAAGGCCTGGTTCCGCGTGTCAATTTGCCGAGTGATCGCTTACAGTATCAGAGATCCCTTAACACGGTTGATGGACAAAATCCTGCATGACCCTAAGGACCCTAAACTATGGGAATTATGGTACATTCCTTATTATGGGAATACCAGGATTTTGTCCATCAGCCGTAGTTAGTCACTGTGGAAGGAGTTTCCGTTGGAAGGTTTGGATGAGGGTTCACGTGTCGAGCCTTGTTCGGATCAAGTCGGGCTGTGGGGCTTTGGGGTGTATTCCCAGAGGGTCCATAAACACTACTATTATGGAATTAGGTCCCCAAAGCCATAATGGGGATGGTCTTTTAGGGCCTAATTCCATAATAGTAGTGTATATGGACCCTCTGGGATTGCATGTGATTAAACACGGAACCCCAAAGAATGGTACTGGTAATTGTGTACGTTTCCGACGTCAGTAAAGCGAAATCTCCAAGTCCGGATGCCTCAACTCTGCTCCGGAGGAACTCAATGGTAATATCGCGCGGCCTTGTCCTCTAAGTGTCTCAAGTGACAGTTATCACCGAAATAGCAGTTGCTGCCCGACTGACCAGAACAAGAAGAATGATAATATTCTCGATCTCTCTGCTTCTCTCTATCTCGGCCGCTGCATCCGAATGGCCCCACCGCATGAGAAGATCCGATCATATTATTCTGTGCAAGCTTCTCTTATCAGGCCCGAACTTCGCAATCTGATCCTTTCAAGCGGGGCTCACCCCACCTGTGCAGATCACCGTAATGTCGCCTACCAGCCTCCAGTGATCCTCACGTCCAGGAGGCTTCTAGATTTGTGGGCGCTTTCGCGTTTCGGGCTCACACCCACATGTCTTGTGGGCTGGTGGGGTTCAACATTAAACCCCAAACCCCTTAACCCTAAACCCCTAAACCCCTAAACCCCTAAACCGCTAAACCCCAAACCCCTAAACCCTAAAGCCTAAACCCCAAACCCCTAAACCCTAAAGCCTAAAGCCCAAACCCCTAAAGCCTAAAGTCTAAAGCCTAAACCCCAAACCACTAAACCCTAAGGTGGCGGGCTTCGGCCAAGCCTCAAAGCGTTCGAGTTTTGGGGCCCCGGGGTTTGGGGGGGGCCTCGGGGTTTCAAGCTTCCCAGAGACTCCAATATCCCTTAATTAAGGAATATTCCTAGGGCTCCTTTAAGGGATCTTTGGGGTTTAGGGGAGTCAATATCCCTTAATTACTGGAATATTCCTTAAATCATATTAGGGACCCTACTATAATGTAAGGAATATTCCTTAATTAAGGGATATTGGAGTCTCTGGGTTGGCAGTCTAGGGCTTCGGATGTAGCCGCGAACACTCGGCCCTGACACGAGAAAGTCTCTAGGACCCTGAAGGCGTGCAGAGCCAAAGTTAAGACGACTGGACGAATCCAGAAGAGCTTTCCGGCCCCAAATTGCGAGATTCGGCTACGAATTTACAAAGCAGGCATTCTAGCCACCTTGATGGTAGAACCTTTTGAGGCCCCCCAGACTGACCCTGAGAGGAGCCCGTGTAGAACCCCAGGACTTTGGGCATGAAGAGTGGTACTATAGGGGCCTTAATAATTAGAATAGGGTTTTGGGATATATTTTACTCTATATATATATAATAGGGAACCCCATGTCCCAGAATAGTATTGGTACTTATTTGAGGCCCCTACATTACTTGAGAGCTCACCAGACTCACAGAGTCTCCTTGGTGCAGCAAGGCTTTCTTAAAAACTGAAAAGGAACGAACCCCCGCCAACTTTGTTGAAAGCACCTTAGACCCCAAACCCTCAAGCTTTAGTTTCTTAAAGTTGCTCCCTCAAATTTCGAATCCTACACCCTTTTTGAAGCCGGACTTGATGACTGCCAGCATTGCCTCCCCCGCTGTTCTTCAGCAGAGGCCCCAAAACTTCAAGACATCATGGCTCCACTCTGGAGGATAGGCACTCCAAGAACACCCTCAACCCGTGACCTTGAACCCTTACCCTCAACCCTAAACCTGCAACCTTTAAACCATCAACCCTTTACCCTTGACCCTAAATCTCAAGTCCCGGCCGAAGTGGCGGGCAGATTGCATGCCATCTCTGTCGAGTACTGGCGGCACCAGCAGAAGTTGTACTGTCCTGCTGGCGGTTCTCTGCGCTAACCTTAAGGGACCGACCTCGGCCCTGCGTGCCATCATTCCGTACATTGCCAACACAGAACATCCCCAGTCGAGCACCTTTCTTTTTCTTCGAGACGCTGACTTACAAAAGCTCGGCAGCAAAACCGAGGAGAAGACTCCAAGAAGCCCAAAGTTCTCCTACTGCAGCTGTCTAGACGAGACAAAAGTTGCTCCTTGGACCCGCGACTAGCAGAGACCCCTTTTCCCTAAACCCCACCCTAAGACCCACAGACTTGGTGAATGGAGAGGGGGGTTCACAGTTGAGTTTGGGGTTCGGAGTTTGAGGGGGAAGGCCGGGCTTAGCAATGCAACGATGGGGTTTCGGGTTTAGGGGTTTAGGGGGTTAAGGGCTCAGGGGTTTAGGGGATTAGAGCTTAGGGGTTTGAGGCTTAGGGGTGGTTTCGGGTTCAGGGGTAGGTTTATATGTTGGGCTTGATGCGCTTATCAGCACGACAGCGAACTGCACGACCCCAACCTGAAGGCTTCATGTTGACCACATCCACAGTTGAACGGTCGAGGCCTGAAACCTGGAAAAAAGCACTCGGCGACGACGCATGAGGATGTAGCATAAGACTCAGCCAACACACTCTTGAAGCCCCTTTACAATCCATGAAAACCTGTAGCCAAGCATTGGCCAATGCTCCAAAGCACCACTCAGAAGCCCTAAGTAGCACCTAGGACCCGGAACCTAGAATTGCTGTAAAGCCCCAGGTTCAGCGCTTCATCCCAACAGAACCCAAGCCACACCTCCTAAAATTTGTGCCGGGTGATCTAGAACCCGATCCCAAAGCCCTTTTCGGGACATGCCCGCCGGAGATCAACTAACTTTAAATCCTACAGTTCGACTCGCACACTCGCAAAAGGCAGGTGCGGGATTCAGGCAAGAGAGGTCTCGACTACACGAGAGGGTTCAGGGCTCTGAAACCTAAACCCGAAACCTGAGTTCCAACACTTAGAAGGCCAAAGCACTAAGCCCCACATAAAGCCATACTTCTCGTATAGACCCGCAGCGGGGTTCCTCTTAAGGAACTTAGTCTGAGTTACCATACTAAGGAAACCCTGTTATTTACTTTAAACCCCTATAATGGCAACTTAAGTTAGGTTCCTAAACCCTAAACTGCCCTAAATCCTAAACCCTATACCATATACTTACATAAATGAAGCTACCAAAACAAGGACCCATACAAGCCCAGAGAGTCTCAAAGCTTGCAACTCCTGGTGGTATGCTTTGCTCCTGCACCTTGCCACTGGGGTATACAGTAGAAGCCAGAAAGTTGGAACATCATTATCCTCATGCCCTTAAGGTAAAGTATAAGGGATCCTAGCACTAATCCTCCTAAACCCATGTTCCAACTTTCTGGGGTTCACTATATGGCTTTCGGTGTTAAGGTTTAGGGCTTCAGTTGCGTAGGCTATGGGCTCCTGGGATTGGCAATCGGGTTTTCTGGCTTTGTGGTTGAGGACTGAGGATTTACGACGTAAGGCCCAAGGCTCGTGTCGTAGTCTGTTGAGGGTTGAAGTTTGAAGGCATGGCTTAGGGTTTAGGGTTTAGGGTGTAGGGTTTAAGGTAGAGTTTAGGGTTTAGGGTTTAGGGACTGGGGTCTTGGCTTACATACTGCTGGGCAGGGTCATGCTTGTTGAGATCTGCAGCCCCGAGCCTTAAATGAGGGTTGGGGGGAAGGGCTCATGGATTCTGCGGTCGTGTGGTCTAGAGTCTAACCGTCAAGCGTCAAGTGCAGGCTTTCTAACACCGGCAGAGACTACAACGCAAGCTGGGGATAAGAACAAGCCTGGCGTGTGGTGCTTTCGGGAATCTGCTGTATTGCTATCGCTGCGGTGCAGGGGCATCGCTGCACGCTTCACCACAACCAGTGTGTCCTTCTGCGGCTTTTGATCAGAGCAGTTGTGCGTCCAAGTCCCAGTTCTGCAAATTGCTCACGTTGTATCCTGCAGCTCCTGCTCAAACCTTTGTCCCTAGAATCTGAACCCACCTCTCGAGACCCTCGTCCATTGGCCATGAATCAAATCCTGAGAATGCCTACCTTTGGACGCAAGCCAACTTTACACATAGGCTATAAGCTTTGTACATGCCGACTGAAAGACACGTGACGTTCACACGCCCGCGACATAGAGCGGTGCTCTGACGTATAACGTTACAGCATGCCCAGAAGATTCGGCATACGCCCCGAACCCTGGCTTATCCCAACGTGGGTTGTCCTCTTAATCCGGGTCGCTACACCGAAATCGAAGTTGTAGCCATCCGTCGTTTCTGTGACCTTTGAGACTAAGGCTTTGGGCTCAGGGATTGCGGCTTGGAGGGGAGTGCTTGCAAAAGAGAGCCTACATCTGACCCTTTTTGCAGCCGGGCTCAGAGATTGTGCTATTGTGCTGGATGGCACATGCCCTTTAGACCTTAGGGCTTTGGGTATAAGACTCGCCGCAAGCTGCGAGGGCCTTCCACTTAAGAGCCAGCTAGTTGCTTTTGCTGTGATTCGGCGGCTGGACGCATCGGATATATCAGGATTTTTTGTGCATTTCTCCATAGCTCCAGACCCACTCTTCAACAAAGGTGCTTCAAAGACACGTATTTAACCCAAACCACTCACACAGATCACTGAGCCCGTCCGGAACTCAGACAGCAGTCCTGCACGCGTGCTACAACAAGCCGAAAGCCCTGAAGTTTCAAGTCTGAAAATGTCAAGGCCTGCATCGCTCATGAATAATTACCTACTCGAGTGCCCATAAGTTTACTCGATGGTATTCCCAGACCCTCCTCGAATTTTGAGCCCCCTCCTCGAAACCCCAAACCCCATATGGCCTATGTTGCACTTTTAAACCTTTGCAGTGCAAGCAAGCCGCCAGGAAACTCTCCGGACTGCCACAGCTCGGTTTGATCCTAGGTCAGCTGGGTCTTAATAAGTTCAGGGTTTAGGGTAAACTCACAACACCCCGGCAGAACCCTGACAGAAACCCCATACAGAGACCTCTCCGATAACCTTTATCGGAACCTGAGAGACTGGGCTTACACCTTAAGGGTGTTGAGCTCGAAGACAGTATCATTTTACATTGTCAGTTCTTGAAAATGATGGACTATAATATCTGTTTCAGACCTCGATGCATGTCTCCTTTAGATTACTTTAGATTTTATGCTAAGGAAGGAGACTTTTCCAGCTTTCTGAAGCGGTTCAGGCTTCACCACCAGGTCTGCAGTAGACGCGCTTGTGGCTCATATGTACTACAGTTGCCTGGAAAGGTGCCTACCAGGCTGACGATGTGCAGGCATTCCTCCGTTTTGCAACTCAAAACGGTAGGGTTGAGGTGTGCACCTCCCGCAATATTGGTGACCAAATGAAGCTTCGCAGCCTGGCCTCTGGGAAAGTTTCAAGACCATCTATTGGGGTCTCAAACCACACGGAGTGCAACAGTGGGATCACTTTAGGGCTCTTTCCTCTGGGGTTGTGGTGAGGAGGTTGGTCGATGCTTCGCCCTTCCCTTGCACTTGGAGGCACTGAGCTCTACCTACTTATTAATAGGCATTGTATCGTTTATAAGCGACTGAGGCTGCAGTACTGCCTGGACCTTTCCGGCTTATAATCCTCCAATATCGCCAAAAAGGAAACCCATCTGACAAATTGCAGGACCTACTGTAAAGCTGTTGTTGGGCATCCTCACATGCTTTGCAAACAATGTATCTCATCAACTACTACTGGCTCTGCCCATATACATCGGTCCTCTATCGTTGTATCACCAAGTGGGATCTTAAGAAAGAAACCCTACACCCAGATTGTCGTGGGAATCTAAGAACTCAGACAGGTATGTTCCTCATCTACATGTTTGGATCTCTTAACTACCAATACTAGTCTTTAGGGTTCCTTAGTATAGCTGCACTCAAAACCATATTCAGCCCTGTTCTAATTCCAATTATTCAGGCCCCTATACTACTAGTCGTTGGTTCCTAGCTACGATCAGACTATCAGAAGCCGGGCGTCTCGAGCCTGTCGTTGGCTGATAGGCCAGTGCCTGCGATCGCAACCTGCAGGTTCTCGCGCAGTGGCCCTGAACCCTGCATCCTAGACACTACAAAATAGTAGGTTATGACTCCTTAATTAGGGTATAACCCTTAAAAAGGGTAGGTTTTCGGATCCCCAGGTAAACCCTGCATGCTAAACCACATCAGCCAGCAAAGGCTCGCCCGACTTGGCGCATGTACCGTATAGACAGATACGGACTCAACCACTAGAGGGTTGTGCAGGCCTGGCTGATCCATGTTGCACGGGTAGCCCAAAACTCCAAACAGCATGAAAGCAAAATAGGTTGGCAGGGTATGTCATACTATTCTTCCAATATGGAACTCTCTACAAATAATACCTACTTGGCTGGCTTCTGAACCCCTTCAAAAAAGTTAAACTTTTAGCCTCCTTACTGTAATTCATATAGAAACCATAAAAGTTAAAGTCCTAAGAGCCAACCAGAAGAACGCCAAGCCTAATCCGGGCCCCAGGGATTCAAGCTCCCAGCAACAGCTCCCGACCGGACTTCCACCCAACTCACGGGCATGAAAGGCCGTTGCAGTATAATTAGGGATTCGGCGCTCGCACTCGGATGTTTAGGGTTTGGGGTTTAGGTAATTAGTTTTCTGACCGGACCTCTTGTGCGCAAAGGTTGAGGGCTTGGTGTTTGTAGGGTGTACTGGTGCCAGCGCTCGTAATGTAGATGCTCGTCCGCTGCTGCCGCAAAATGCACAAATCCTGTATAGTGACAACAAACATCGTGGCGCTTTTTGTTGCGGCTGAGACCATGTTTGAGACAGGACTAATTACATACACCATCCGCACGAAGATAAGCCTGGCAATTGTATGCAATCAGCTCGTTACACAGCAGATATTGCCGTTAATTCTTGCCATCGTTCTGGCTACCGCTGTTGCTGCTGTTGTTAAAAGTTGTGGTGAATCGGCAAGCTTCCGCTGGCCATGCTGCCCGAGTTCGTAGCCTCGACAACCGTATCGGCAGACTGCTGTTGCCATTCTGCCTGCTTGCTCTTTTGGTTTATTAATCGTGAGCAGCGTGCTGTGGTATAGTTGTTTGTGTTGCGAGGGTGAATGTCTGCGCGAATGCAAATCTCGAACATGCCATGGGCGATCTGGGTACTAGTGACGGTAGTACTTATGAGCGTTGTGAGAACGATTGGTCTGCCGGGGAAAACCCAGGTTGCAAGCTATCTCACGACCAAAATTATGATGCAGTTTTCCAGGACTGAAACATGCTGGAAAAAAATTGAGTATTGTTATCATGACTTCGTTGCACAACATGGTAATAATTTGCAGGTCCAAAACCACCGGTGCAGCGTTTGCCTCCCTCGCGAATCTCAGTTACGGGCCCAGAACAGGAGGCCATGAAGCAAAACCCCTGGAAAGCCCCGCCTGAAGGGTTTCACCCATGTAAATCTGCGTGAGCTCCTGTGGGTACGGTCCGACCAAGACGAACAAGCCTCTCGCGCTTCTGAACGTAGTTGAGGTGTACTTGTAAGCTTGCGGGTGATGGGTCGTTCATGAATTCCAGGTCACGGTTTGAGGTATCGGGATTAATGTGGTGGGCTTGGAATTCCAAGCGTGTAGCAGGAGCATCCTACTTTCGAGAGCGAAAACGAACGCGGTCCCCTCAAAGATGAGTAAATAATTCCTTACGTTGACAAAGAAGGGATGTTCTTGAAGTTTGATGTTTGCTTGCTTTTGCTTGAGGTTCGGGGCTCTGCGTTGGGAAGCTTCTCTCGATCAGCTGAATCGCTTCAAATCTGTTCTTGTTCCAATACCGCGCGCATGTGCAGTTGCTAAGGCAGGTGGCATTGGCAGGTGGCATTGAGGAATTATTTGTACCTTGGCCAGCTGATGCGAAGCTGCAGAACTCAGGTTCCGAATATGGGAGTTTCCGAAAAATAGGGGACCCTAATATAGTACCCTTAATAGCAGGATCCTTATTATAAGGACCCCAAAATAAGTTACCCCTAATTTTCGGAAACTCTAAACCCTAAACCCTTTATAGATCCCTTTAAGGACGCCTTATGGATCCCTGTAAAAGTTCCCCTAATTTTCGGAAACTCGCATATAGAACAGTTGGGCTCTTACAGGGATCAGAAGCCTCTGGCCTGCTCAGGTTCCAGCCCAAAGCCAAAGCGAAACCGCCGACTCTTTGGGCAAATAAGGCCAGCACGGGTTTTTTTCCCTCCTACCTAGCAAGGACAAAGCCCGCACGTTTAGGGTTTACGGTTTAGGGTTTCGGAGGGCCAGCCTGCTGGGACGATGTAATCCTCCAGGTCCACACAGGGCCGCCCTGCGACGGATTCTCTTTCTTCTGTGTTCACAGGAGTTCGGCTGTTAGGTCGGACGTGGTCTTTGCTTATGATCTCTGCTGCCCGAAAGACAGTCCAGCAAGCTTCAGTTCTCGCAGCCCCAAGAAAGAACAGACATTGCCTGAGCTTCTTTCGTTGGAAAAAAGAGCAAATCCCTCGGAAAGGCTTACAAAGCGTTTGAGAAAAAAGAGTGCGCCGCTTACAAAGACTGGGTCACGGTGTTTGAGAAACAGGAACAAGGCGTTCGAAAGAGATCAGTGCATTTGACAGACAGCAGCAAACGGCTCGAAAAGGATCAGAGCGTTTGAGAAAGGGAAGCCAATCGACCGAAAGACAGTAAAGCAGTTGGGCGACAGGCACAAAGTCTCGAAAGGGAGCAGAGATGTGAGAAATAGCAGTGACTCCGTTGGGACTAAAGAGCCGACTGCTCGAAATAGATAACGGCTTTTGAAAGGAATATAGAGCATTTTACGAAAAGAGAGCTAGCCGCTCGAACAATTGAACAAGAGGAGCACCTGCTCGAAAAGCAAGAAAATCAAACAGCTCGAAAGTGACCATAGAGCTTTTGCGACTGAGCGGCAAGCCCTTCGAAAGGAGTTGGCTGTACTTGAAGCAAGAGCAGCAAACTGCTCGAACGGATATGAGCATCTGAGGTATTTATACTCGAATCACCGAAGCTTTGGACATTAAACCCAGCCGACAGCCGCATGCGTGCCCACTGTCGGACGGTCACCGTCTTGCATGACACAGGCAGCTGCGACGAAGAGCGAACTGCAGCAGTAAGGTCGGTGTGGAGCGTTTTAGTGTTCCGACGGTTGATTGGCAACATGGAAAGACTGAGGAACTTCGAGCCTGGCACAGACTTGCACCAGCACAGGCCGTACAGCCCAGCACCAGCATCGTACAGTGCCTGTGCAGGGCCGCTTCGCATACCAGGTGTTTCGACAGTAGGAAAACTTAAACCTGCGGCTAGCGATCCCCACTTTTGAACCCGTAGCTCTATGCAATTAGCCGGGAGCCAAGCCCAGAGGAATTGTGAACCCCACTGATAACCACACGTGATCCAACACCCCCAAATCTTCAAACACAACCGTAAGCAAGAAGCGAAGGACCCGACGCCTGGACATCCGCCATCGGATAGGGTCCAGCCTCCTTCATCAACTGTGGATGAGCTTCAGTGTTTTTAAACGGTTGGAGTCTGATGGTTTAGATCATGCAGATCAGTACTCAGCTGCGGAGTTGAGTTGAAATGAAAAGCCTACCAGGATGGTACAACATGTCGCGAGGCGTGCATCATCAACACATGTCTTGAGGTGACCTCGTCCGCTATCAAGGACGAAAAACAGCATAGATAGCCAGAGAGCGTTTAAGTGTCTACCTCAACCCTAAAGCCAAAGACAGCCATGTCCGGAAGCCTACAGTGCCGAGTTTATGCTTTGATAATTAGGAGCCGAAGCAGACACACCTTCGCGGGCTCTTCACACTCCAATCGTCGAAGAAATGGGACTTACGTGGTAATCGGCATATATCAGTATAGGGGTTATGTTGTAGTATCATTTTAAGCAGTTTGTGTTTCTGGTAATTTGGAGGAGTGCATGCGCTTGTGAATTAGATGGCGGTGTACCAAGGGCGCCTAAACCCTCCAATACCCGGAATCTAAGCCTTTCGACTGATCTCGGAAATTTACCTCAAGCTGCAGTATGCGAGGAAAAGTCATAATCCGATTGAGCTGAGTAGAGCTACACCCTAGAACCTAGAAGACCAGCGGGATAGTAAGGTCGACATAGGGTCCAAGTCAGAGGAGCAGCAACCCACTGTATAGCTAAGCTAACAGGAAAGTTAAGTTTCTCGGGAGAACCACGCCCAATCCAAGCAGGCCTGGCCTCGAAGCGTTATAACGGCAAACAGAAAATGGAAACTGCACCTACGCACGCACTCTATTCGAGCATGTAGGGTTTAGGGTTAGGGCGTGATGCATTGACAGTGTTTGACACCCTGAAGTTTAGTGGCGTTCCGTGTCTGACATCTATGTCGTGACTGTATTGCTAGGCTTGCAAGTACCATGCTGTGTGTATCTGTCCTTATCTGTCCTTAGCAGGCTAGAGACCATTCAAGGTTCAAGTGACTTCTCGAGAAGCTAGTAAGAAGGATCGTGCACATTCAACCTAGACAATCCCAGGCCCAACTAGCTTATGGGCCTTGGTCAACTCTCGCACCTTCGCACCTTCGCGCCCTGCAGCCCGCAAAGCTTTGTGACAAGATTCTGTCTGGTTCGCAACGCCGCCCCAAATCAAGGCTTGCACCGAAGGCGCATCCGTGCCCTCCGGAAGTGAAACTAACTTCGGGTTCCAGAGGCTCTCATGACTCTTCTCTTAAGGGTGGTTGTCAAAATTATGGTCCCTTTTTGGGTACCCTAAAGAATAGGTGCTGTATTATAATAGGGACCCCAAAAGGGGCCATAATTGTGACAACCACCCAGATGGTTGAAGGCTCCTGCTTCAGGCTTTGGTTGCTTTGAGTCTCTTAACGGCCACTCGCTCTAAGGCGGCCGACTGGGAGGAGGCAGCAATTTATGGGGAGGGGCGCACCTTGCGGGGCTACTTTGGGCTCTCTTCAGCCTTTCGGTTGAGGATAGAAGCATCTTGAGCTTGCAGCCTCTGTTTTGCACAGATACTAGGCAGCAAGGCTTGCCGTGCGTCAGGGCAAGATTCAGGCTTTAAGATCTGGGTAGAGTCCAAACCCTAAACCCCAATCCAGAGCTCGCGATTCCGTGCGCTTTAAAGTTTGAGGAGGTTGGGTGGGACTCCTGCGACTTCAAGGCCATTGAGGCTAGGACTAGGAAATGGCTCGGAGTTGCAGCTTGGGAGTTGGAGGCTTGGCTTAGAGTTGTGGGTTGGAGGTGTGTAAGGGGAGAGTTGTTGTCGAGCTTCTTGATCAATGTTTAGTCTTTTGGAATTTGAGTTTCAGGGTGTTGGCTTTTGTGCGTAGGATTTGAGCACCGTGGAGTTTTGCTTGCAGGGCTTACCTAGGCAATCCCCACGGAAGCTGTGGGTACCGACAGAGAAGAACCCCGAGCCCTGCCTCATCCGAAGCTGTAAATAAAGCCTTAGGGTTTAGGGTTTAGGGTTATAGAACTAGAAATTAACACCTCAACCATTCTACACTGAAGCCTTAAATCCCTGAACCCTGGGAACAAAGCGCACAATGCCATCAGGGGGATCCTCCACGGTCTGCCCCGGCAGCGGACATGCAGCCTGAGCACTAAGGATATTCATAGTAGGAATAGCAGAATAGTAAAAGACGTGGGATAATCACAGCAACGCTAAAGGCAACACTAACATCGTCAACGCAAAGCGGGCATCTTCAGTTCTCGTAGCCCCAACTTCCTGCAGTACCACCCAGGTTCAACATCGGAAACTCACATACTGGGATATCAAGATACCACAAAGGTGTCGGCCTCGTGAGTCTGGAAGAAGGTATCAAGCTAGATCTAGCACAGCAGTGAGAGAACTGTCGGGTACCGAGCAGGCCTCACCGGCAGATCATGCAACTTCTTTGCGCGAAAAACTTAAGCTAAACTCGCCTTCAAGTTGACAGGCTTAGGATACGGATTCACAACAAGCTTTGAGAGGACCATGCCCTGCAAGGAAGCAAGCTAGCATGCTCTAGCAGGTTACCCCATGCCCTTACCCACCTGACCAAAGCTATGCAAAGTCGCGGAGCGCTCTGGGCATGTGATTGGAGTGCATGCGCTTCGAAGCTTCAGGAACAGGTTCCTGCCAATACGTCTGTCAAACATAGGTTTAAACAACTCTTACACCGTGCCTATCAAGGAGGTTTCGGGTTTGGAGTCTAGCTTAAAGTTAGGTTTAACTATAGTGTAGCCTAGAGCTTCAGTTAGGGTAGGATTTCATGCTGCTGCGACGCCAGGATTCTCAGCGATGTTTCGACGTCCGGTGCGCCAGTTGCAAATGGCAGGCTCCTGGCCCAATCTAAGTGCCGTGGATGTTTGTATAACGGGGGTTTGGGGTCTGCAGTAGGCTTCACACGGCCATTTCAAGGGAGTTAACTAACCACTTCTTGCACAAAGCACCTAGACCCCAGACCGTTACGCCCTAAAACTAGACAATGCGGTTTAGGCTTAGGGGGAGCCACACTTCCCTGAGGAGCTCGGAATCCTGGCCTTAAGGCATGTAATTGCAGCACTATCCGTGGAACATGTTGCATCTTAGCAGTCAGAAGTCCGACTTTTACAGTGGTTGCTGTTGGCATGGTCAGTGCTCCCGTCTGCAAGCGCAACAGCAAACAATAGAAGCCTGCCGCCCCCAAGAAAAATCCTACATCACCCAGAGCTAGTTCTCTCAAACCCTAAACCCAGACGCCGACGATTCATAGATGTGCATCCCGCACCCTGAAGCCCTGAAGTCGAAACCATGGACAGAGCCTCAGAGAGAGCCAACTCACATCCAGGGTTCAGGGACCCGGACCTTTTAACTAAGGTTTTATTAGGTTTGGGGCTCCGCGGCTTTCTTGTAGGTTTAGGGATTAGGGTTGAATAAGGTTCGGCACTTCAGGCTTTTTCAAGGGCTTAGGGTGTTAGGGTTTAGTATTCACAAACAGGGCTCAGTGGCTTTAGAGTGAAGGGTTTAGGGAAGTTTAGGGTAGTCGGCCATGTTTGCTTCTTGTGGTTTTATCCGGCCAAGCTACACACTGCAGTTGGGCCAGCCCAGGGTGCAGTAGGCCAAATTGCTGTCAGATGGCCCTTGGTGACATGCAGTCTCTGCGACCCCACTCCCCAACTCACTTTAAAAACCCTTTTTCAGCACGGACTGAGGTGCCGGCCAGCGCCTACGGAACAAGGGGCTTTAAAACCCCCTTTTTTGCACAGGCTTGTACATACCCGCCTGGATCCAGAGTCGCCGCACTCGTGGCAGAAACTTTAAAAACCCTAAACCCTGCGCTATGACAATGGGTTTTGGGTTAGTGGCTCACTTCGTTGCCAGGTGAACTTAGCGCTTTCTGGTCTCGTACATCACAGTACTTTGGGTTTAGGGTCCCTCTACTGGGCTTTTAAGTAACCAGGGAGAAAAAAGTATAAACTTTTATTTCATAAGGGTTCCTTTAAGAAAAAAGTATTAAAGTATGGTACTCCAAAGCCCAGTCTAAGGGATCTATAGGGGTACTTTTGGGTTTAGAGATTAGGGCGCTTGGAGAATCATAGCCTGCTTGCATCTTCTACGTGAATGTCAAAAACTGCCTGTGGGTGATGTGAACTGTTGGGTGCGGGTGTGCAGGCAAGCTGCTACCTGGACCCGCAAAACATGCACAAGAATAGTCCTTTACAAGTGTCGGGCCAGTGTTTTACCTACTGTTGGAGGGTTCAAGTAAGCCGTATAGTTGATTTACCGCCACACATGTCAAATAATCTTGCGGCACAGAAACAGGACAAACCCTCGCCCTAAAGCGTGAGGGGCTTCAGTGGGGGATCCTTGTGAGTCCGACACCGACACTGTTGCAGTATAGGGTTTACTGTTTACTTCAGGTTTTAAGGCTTGATTGGTTGCTTCTGGTTGTTCCGGCTTGTCGGATTTTCAGATCGTTTTGGTGCTTGAAGGTGAGGGATTTCAGGGTTTAGGGCTGTAGGTGTTATGGTGCATAATGGGATGATTCTTAGCCCTTCAACCCTCGGACGTTGCGAAGCCATCCAAGCCCCATGCTGGCAATCTCCGACACTGAAGTCCATGAACAATTCAATGCAAGCGAGCCGGCCCCGAACCTTAAGCCCACACTCATGGTACACCTCAGGAAGGGCCATAACTGTGGGGAGCTGCACCATCGAATTCCCTGATACTTCAAGCAAGGCTCCTTCATCGACCCTAAGCTTCTAAACCCTAAATGTCAAGCAAGGCACCTTCATAGACCAGCATTTGGATAGCTTGCGTTTCATAGTGCGTCACTGTAGAATTCTCCCCCTCGTCGGCATCGTGTTTCACCATGTCGAATGCGAAACCTTGGCCGCGGCTTCACTGTTTGAACCCTACAGATCAGGGGAATATAGCCGTAACATTTGGGATAGGGTTTTGGGGTATATTGTACTACGACTATATGGGAGTTTCCGAAAATAGGGGACCCTATTATAGTACCCTAAATAGTAGGATCCTTATTATAAGGACCCCAAAATAGGGTACCCCTAATTTTCCGAAACTCCCATATAGTATGAGCCGCTCTATTTGCGTTTACCGCTACACTGCGAGGCTCGAGTCACTGGACTTGATGTTTGACTGATTTGCTCCCGGGAGGTTCATTCCCGAGGTTGCAGTTTCAGGGGTTGGGCTCAGAACGGCTAGCAACCACCTTGGATTTCTATCAAGATGAGAATTATTATCCATGAGTGGAGGTAGTACCCACCACTCACGATTTTTGACGACGGCTTTGGGTATGTGGGCTAGATTTTTCAGCACGGCTTTGGGTACTTGGGCTTTGGGCATTGTGCTGATGGGCTGTCCGCAGGCTAAGCCAAATTTGGGTAACTGATGGCCAGCAACCTCCCGAGTGCAACGGGAAGAAGCTCCCTACATGCATGGCAGTTTCGGGTGCCGGGTGGGCTTTGGAAACCAGCTAATAACCAGCTAATATAGAGTAGGAATAGGTATCCTTCGACCTACGGATATGGTCCCTTAAGAACAATTGGAGTGTAGTTGCCGGAGCTTCACGAACGTGCCACTGGCTACACCCCGAAGCACAGAAATGGCAAGAACTGTCATTTTTCCGGTCCTACGGTTGATGGACAAAATCCTGCATGACCCATAATAAGGAATATACCATAATTCCCATAGTTTAGGGTCCTTAGGGTCATGCAGGATTTTGTCCATCAGCCGTAGGACTTCGGGTCTCGGTCTGCAGCGTATGGCCACATCTGGCTACAGATCTAGCGAACTCACGCGCTAAACGACTCTGAACTTTGAAATGGGAGTTTCCGAAAATTGGGGATACCGTATTCTGGGGTTCTTGTAATAGGGATCCTACTATTTGGGGTACTATATTAGGGTCCCCTATTTTCGGAAACTCCCAAATGTGCTACACCCGCATCGGAATCTTGCAGCCTCGGCACATCGGCATAGAAACCACTTCCCTGGCTGGACTAAAAGCGACTCGGCCGCAGTAACGACGTGTACGTAGCTCACCTCCGATACCTGTGATTCGGCTTGGGCTTGGGCTCATAGGGTGTGCTGATCGGGGGTCGGGTTTAAGCCAGGTTTACGCAACAGCCTAACGTAGAAACCTGATTAAGGAACCTTTGGCCTTTATTAGGGTTCCCTTATATGAATCCTACTGTTTTGGGGTTATAGGCCCAGGGTTTCTTAATCAGGTTCCTACACTACATTACCAAAAGCTTTGCATCAAGGAGTCCCCAACTTCCTGAACCCAAAACCCTAAACCTGAGAAGTGACTCTAAAACCATCTTCGTCCGCCCAAGAGTCTAACATTGCACTGTTCCATAGCCGCTAGATCTTTTCTCTTGACAACCTGCTCGCCTGCATACGTGGACCCTGGGGGTCCACTATCTATCTATCTATCGATGTATATTCGAGAGTGTATATGTATATATATATATATGTATAT
This sequence comes from Symbiodinium sp. clade A Y106, assembly GCA_003297005.1. Taxonomy (NCBI): domain Eukaryota; class Dinophyceae; order Suessiales; family Symbiodiniaceae; genus Symbiodinium; species Symbiodinium sp. clade A. Next base: position 11,645 of record BGNK01005049.1, on the reverse strand, counting down.
ACATATTATATTTATTTATCTATTTAGTCAATCAATGGTCAAGACACCTCTTAGAGAATTTGTCTGTCGAGTTGCTGTCGTTGCGGACGGTCTTTCGCACTCCAGGTCGCTGCAGTCTTGTGCCCTCAGTAAGGGATACTCTGCGAGTTTTTTTGGAGTCCGCAAAAGCTTTTCTGAGTTCTGAAAAAGGGGTCAAAGGCTAACAAGGGCTTCTTTAGTTTGGAGATTTGAGGTCGTGCTGGGTTTCTTGCCCTCAAAGCGGCCTTATTGGGGGGAGGGCTCTTGTATCCAGAAACCTACAAATCTAAGTGCGCTTGTCGGTCTCAATTAGGGTCCCTTACCTGCTGAAATTTCAAGTGTTTGTGGTCGCTGCAAACCCACCACAAGCATCGCAACTGCTGACATCTTATTGCCCAGCTCACACCGCAGCCTGCTTGCTATCCGCAGGCAGAAGGGGTCAGTCGATGCTGGGAGAATCAGGGGCTTACGGGCTTGAGACTTGGGAAAAGATGAAACTGTTCCAACCCTGCTCAACTGCTAGCTGGGTTGACGCGTGCTTCTGGAAACGCTCCCTAAACCTCAAACTCTAAACCCTAAACCCTAAACCTAAAACTCTAAACCCTCTCTCTCTCTCTCACAGGTGCTCGAAGCGTCTAAACCCTAAACCTCTAAACTCTAAACCCTAAACCTTAAACTCTAAACCATCCTGAACCCTTCATTCCCGAAATCCACGATCCCAAATAAGGAACCTAAACTCTGAAACCACGGACTCAGGGAGTCGGAAAGCCCCAAGCCACACCCCCAGAGGCTCCAATATCCCTTAATTAAGGAATATTCCTTAAATCATAATAGGGGCCCTGCTATAATTTAAGGAATATTCCTTAAATCATACTAGGGACCCTGCTATAATTTAAGGAATATTCCTTAAATCATATTTTAAGGACCCTACTATAATCTAGGCAACATTCCTTAATTAAGGGATATTGGGGTCTCTGGGCCTCTCCAACCACAAAAAGACGACTGGAGACACGTCACAAAGCGACTCGGGCGCCAGGGGTGTAGTGGAGGCCGGTGAGGTTCAGTGTGCAGTTCTTAGTGGCAGAGGCTCCCTTCCGCGTTGATGGTTGAGTGGCACACGCCCTGCCTGTAGTGTAAGCAAGAGATTGACATGCTACCTAAACCCCTTCGGAATCTTACCATCCAGACCTTCAGGGCGCCATCCTTCCGACCATAAGAGCATTCGCATGGGAATATGAGCTTAGCCCGTGGGCAATTTAGTGTAGCATCGATGTCGAAACTAGCTGAGAACTCCGGCTTGTTCAGTCCGATAAACTTGTGACACAGAAACGTATGCATATCTACTTAAGCTACAGTAGAAGCCCAAAAGTTGGAAACCCCATAGCCTCAATCCTTACGAGTAATGTATAGGGAATCCCAGCACTATTTGGCCTTACTCCGGTTTCCAACTTTATGGGGTTTACTGTATTTCTTTACCTACTCATGCTCGCCGACTCGATGGTTCATACACGCACGCATACATGCACACACTCGCAGAATAGCTAGCAGCTGTCTGCAAGTACTTGCAGCAATCCCTAAACCGAGCAGCAAGCTTCAAGAGTCTAGAATAACGACCTGGAGCCGTACGTCGGCACTGAAACTTATAAATATATTCGCAGCGGGCCTTCAGTCTTATAATGTGGTTTTGCGCTTCGGTCAAAGCATGTAGGGGGTGCAAGGTAGATTCGTACTAATTTGTTCGAACGCATATGGGTTCTAAGATTTCCACGAGCATGCTGAACAGGTCAAGAGCGAGTCTCCCGTGATCTATCGAAGCGAACCCCCCGGACACCCTAAACCCCACACCCTGGCTTCAACATTTCTGATTGCTGCAGCCAAATCTTCGGGTTTAGGGTGCAGAGTTTCCGGACTGAAGGATCCCAACCTTTTATTGGGGCAGGAGGAGGTTGCAGAAAACCCTCAGTGAGGCTGACTTAATTCTCGGATCTTCCAGACGGCACGTAGGCTGCTGCCCTATAGCAAGCCTTACCCCACATCCTTGCCACCAGCACTTGCATTGACGACTGCTGCTGCCATAGAGTCCACGCCTTGCGTACACCAAATCGATGTCCTGCTCTCACCTTCAGGTTCAGTCTGGGTGTTCGGTGACTGTCAGCTGTTCTTTCTTCATGCTCGCTGCTCGAGTTTTGCTAGAAGGCTTCGAGTTGCAGTGCAACAGGGGAACACGGAGACTTGACTGGGGTGGGGCCGAGTTCACAACTTCTACTCCATTCATAGGGTTTGAGATGGCCTCTCAATGCGGCTCAAGCTCCCAAGGCTTAGGGAGTTTCTCCACGGTCATGGTGCAGGGTATCAGGATCCTTCACACAGCGATCGCAAAAATGGTGCCAAATTTCAGTCCCTAACCTCAACTCTGAAGCAACAAGCTCTTGCAGTAGGGGCATAGGGCTCCAGTTTTCTCTATACTCTCCAACGTGGTTCCGTTTTGGCTTGCCTGGGTATTCCTTGTTCAATCATTCTACGCTTAAGCTGGTTTACGACAAACGCAACTACATTGGCGCGAGTAGGTAAGGCATATAGGGTGTGACGACAGAACTATACTGATTAGATTATTGCATCCAGAGGTAAACCCGACACCCGTAGACGCCAAAAAAGTCTCCTTGAATTACCAGGGAAGCTGGCACGCAGGGTGATACGTACGGTAACTACACTTGTACTTCTTTGTAGACCTTATGTCTGAGAAACCCATGATACAAAGTCCCTTGACCCTTGAAATGCCCCCGAAAGAACCCTAAACACGTCAAGGAAGCCCTGACAAAGATTTACAAAAAAACACTACCTACGAAGTTCCAGAATACTTGCTAAGTCCTCTGCTCCATTAAGCACGAGACAAGGCCTTGGTTATCAGGCTCGAGGATGACGACTCGCAGTAATCCTGAGGGGTAGTGGTTTGGACTTGGGGTTCGACACTCACACTCGCACGAGGCAGGCAAGGCTCCACTCAATCCACCGTATCTCCTCTAGGCTCGGCAAGGCATTCCGACCGCAAGGCCCACAACACAACCAACAGATACATAACATGACAGGCATGTAGAAGCTCCATGCCTAACGTGACGGTCAGGAACACGACTCCGAGGAAAGGGACATCTAATCATGCAGACTTGTGTTGTATCCCCTGCTGCGTTAAAAGAGATTGTATAAAGCAGAGCTCTGCATCAAACCCCAAGGCCCAAACTCTCAACCCCAAAACCCCAAGTCTAGGATTTTGGACTTCGGGCTTTTGGCCGTCTTGGGCCAATGGCCTCGAGTCAAGGGTTCAGGGTCTTGGGAAGAGGGATAGGGTCAAGAGTGTTAATCACGTAAGGGTTCAACAACGAGAAACACCCTTTGAATCTCTGAGACACGTTGCTTGAATTGTTGACCATGCAACCTAGAAGCCCTCGCAACTTGCGACTGGGGAATCAAGAGACACCCGCCACCCCAATAAATTTGACCTGGCACAGCCGTGAACACGAAATCCGGGCAAACACCAGCACTGAGTTGAAGTCTAGGAACCCAAGAAATCATGCACAACAAAATTACGCCCCCTAAGGGTCGGCGAGTCTCGCGTCTCTATGTTCGCAGTGTTGTTGTTCACTGCCACTACACGGAGGCAGATAACCTCATCCGTCTCCTGAGATATGCTTTAAGGCAAGAATAGGGTTAGGATTTCATGTAGGAACCTGATTTTGAAACCCTGGGCCTGTAATCCCAAAATAGTAGGATTCATAAAAGGAACCCTAATACAGGCCCAAGGTTTCTTAATCAGGTTCCTACATTAGGCTTCAGGGATTTGATTGCGGCAAATATAGGGTTGACAGCTACAAGAACGTGCGGCTCGACAGCTTGTTGAGGGCTGGTGTGGGATTCGTCAACTCCGTCCCATCTTCGACTCAATGTGCATGGTGCAAGTTCGCTAGCTTGCACCTTGCGCCTTGTGCGTCGATGGCGAAGTCGACACGCAGGCTCCTCCCTTCTTACAAGGCCTTCTTAATGTCTACATGGTTTCCGGATGTTGTGGAAAGGGTTCTCGAGTTTGGCATGGGGCTCGAGGGCTGCATTACCTGGTCAGAAAATCATCATACATCACAAGCTTACGTGGCGTACACTTCCCGGTTGTCAGTGGTGGGCTACAGATGGGAAAGCTGCAGGCTAGTCAGGCGCTAGTAGCCACCCAAGTAGAACCCAGCTGATCTTCTCCCTTTAGACTGGGACGCAATGTTGCCAAAAGTTCTCTCAGGGTTTTCACGCACTTGCAGCATTGTTTAACGCTCAGATATATGGCAAAGACATGCAAAGACGGCTGAGGGTTGGGAATAAGCCTGAACGAGGCAAATTTTGATTTGGGGGCCATCTCGGCTTGGCTGTCTGGTTCTTAGTAGGGAAGGGGGAATGGATTATGGAGACTTTTATTGGGGCTTATGCAGGGACTACCATAGGGATCCATTGCCCCATTCCCTACTAAGCACCAGCCAGTTTAGGGTCAGCACTCGCCATGGGTGGCTCAGTGCAACGCCTTTCGCCTCTAAAAACACAGCCCAAGGAGTCGCCGGCGAATTTCATGCTAATGTAGGGGCCTGAATAATTTTAGAATAGGGTTTGGGGGTATCTTATACTATAATTATGGTATAAGATACCACCAAACTCTATTCTAATTATTAAGGCCCCTACATTGTCCAGCCAAGTGTCGGCATCGGCATCTTCCCAGACACGTATACCGACCTGGACCGATTTTGAACACAACAAGTGGCGTAATGAGGTTTAGTTCTTTTCAGGGCGATTGGTTTTAGTCGTTGGCGCCTAGAGACAATACGGAATCGCGTGCACTTCAATCTAAAACTAGACCGGACAACCTACCCATAGGCTCCATAGTAGTTTCTTTTGGGGGTTACCTTACAGGAGTGTATATATGAACCCCCAAAAGGAACTACTATGGAGCCTCTAGGTAAAGCCTAAACGCTCAAGCCCTGAAACCGAGCCATGGCGCCCATAGGGCAGAAGTGTAACTCCTAAACCGAAACCATATATACCCCAAACCCTGACACCCAGCCCTAAACTGTGAATCCTAACGCGGGCATCAATAGAAAGAGAGGCTCGAGTCCGTGGGCGGATGCAAAGTCGTACCGTCACTGGAAGATCCGTGCTTGACATTTACAGCGCAATGCAACCTGTAATCACTCCAGGTGTCGAAGAATCCTTTCAGCCTCCATTGACAAGAATTTCAGGTGGAAAGAGTCCCCCAAACACCCCTTGAGCGCGCGCTCTGGCGACTTTGCGAGGTTCAGCTTCAAGAACATGCAGGCGGACCGGGTCTAGCGCATCTACATCCACCTCCTGAGCTGCCAAATCGTCACAGTCTCCGGCTCCGGCATGTCGGTGCGGCGAAGACTCCACGGTAAAGAAAGGAGACATGCTTTCGCCGCGCAAATTTTTGGTGCTATTGCCGCTTTGACGTGTTTCTTGTGTCTTCTGCCTCGAGAGGTTGCGAGTTTTGAGTGTCCACACCCCTACATACCAAAACCTACTGTTTCTTTCATATGGGACATAGGGGTTGATAGTAAAAGCCTACAGAAAAGCAGATTATGGTCCATTAATTGTAATTGAAACCCAAAGGGTCCATATATACTACCATTATGGAATTAGGCCCCAAAAGACCATCCCCATTATGGCTTTTGGGGGCCTAATTCCATAATGCTAGTGTATATGGACCCTCTTCGAAAGTAAATTGTAAAGCGCTACACTCAAATCCCTGGGCCAGGCTTGGAGTTTATGAGGTCCAGGGCTCGCGCACCCAACCCTAAAACCATGTATAGGGTTTAGGGTTTCGGGTTTCGGGTTTGGGGTTTAGGGTTTCGGGTTTGGGGTTTAGGGTTTCGGGTTTAGGGTTTCGGGTTTAGGGTGCAATTCCACACAACAACTCCGGAAAATGTGCGACGCGATTGCACTGTCTGCAACCACTGATCTGGGACTTACTTGGCAAGGAATTATATTTTTTTACTGTATCACGATAAACTGCTCGACTGCAGTCATAGGCTTCATTCTCGTCAAACAATACGTTCTACTTAACCAAAATCTCTGCACGCTTAGGCACCAAATCCTATACATCTGAAGCCCAAACACCCAAAAACCTGAATCCAACACCCTGCAATCCCAGATGAAACCCTGAACCTAAATGCCTCCATCCAATCCTAAATACTAAAGCCCGAAACTCTCAATCCTGAAATCCTAACCCACAAGCCGTGACCTCAGGCCAAGCCCCCTTTGAAGGCGTAAGTCTCCCTACTCCACAAAAACCTGACGCAGGATCCCCAAACCCCGAACCCGGATAACAAACCTCCACAACCTCCTTTCTGGAACCCTGAATCAGGGTTTAGGGTTTAGGGTTTCGAATATCTGCTCCGCTCATCCCCCAACCGACGATAGCGGGGGTAGAGGTTTTGGGGCTTCGAGTTTAGGATCCTTTATATGGGTTCCCTCACCTACCTTGCCTTCTAAGCCACTTCAGGGAATAAACAGGTAAGGGGCCATTGTTGGTTCAATAGAAGGTACCTTAACCGTTCTGTCGATTTTTCATTGGGGGACATCTCTTGAAGGAAGGACAACCCCTAAACCCTAACACCCCAGAACACCGCTTAAGCGACGGGCCTCATGATTCGCCAGGGCATCTGCAGCTTCATCGGACTTGATCGCGTATGCCAGACATTGCCTCAGGGCTTCGGATTTTCAGGCTTCGGGGCGGTGTGCCATGGGCATTTCGCGGGTCTGGGACCTCTTTGATTTAGTTTTCGAAGTGTGGCATGCAGGTTGCCCTTGCAGGGGCACATTTCGAGAAGTGTCAGATTTCCCCACTTGCTGCGTTTCCGGGCCCAGAAAGTAAACAATAATGATGGATACATGCATACATGCATGCGTACATGCGTACATGCATACAGACACACGTACGTACATAGATACGTACCGGTTACATACCCCTCAAAAGTTAACGGATACCTACTCAGCTGCTCAGAATTGAACTTCGGAGTCCTGTCCACGCAATGCGACTCTGCTCCTTCTTCAATGTCCCCCAAGATCAACGGACCCCTCGAAAACACAACACAGAAAGAGTAAAGTGTACATACTGTATCTGCGCCCATGTATGTTTGCACATAAACATATGTACATATCCCTACACTCTCGACTAAGGTCCTTGATGCGCAAACACGAAATCAGCCCCCACCTGTCCGTCTCGCCATCTTCCCAGACGGCTGCTTCGGTTGAAGGGAAGTAGTCGAAGTCCACCACCCGCGTGGCCTGGCGATCGGGTGAGGCCTAAACTGGTCGAGCTTAAAACAGGGCCGCAATATTGAAAATTTAAGAAGAGGGTTTCCGGGTGGGGTGTGTTATACTACAAAGACAAAGAGCAAAGCCCGAAGGGATGATTCGTAGTACTTATTCGGACCCCTAGAATGTGGTGAAGCTGGGTTGGTGGTTTGAGGTTTCAGGGTGCCAATTTCGGGTCTAACTGTCAAGGCCGGCTTTCAAATTTAGGGTTCATGCTGCGTCTGACGGTGTTGCTACTGCCCTTGTTGGTTTAGGCTTGAAGGTATCGCTGTCCCACAGAATCCGTGACTGACATGGCGCTTCCACCGCACATGAAACATGCTGACGGCATGGCAACAGCGCAAAAAAACACAGAGAGTCAATCGAGGCCACCGGAGCAGGCAGCTAGAAAAAAGTCAAGCTGACAGCCCGACAGCTATATTCCGCTATATTACTGTTTCATACTATAGTACGTCAGTTAAGCGATCCGGGACCCATGAGACATCGAGCACAGACAGAGAGTCTGACTGGAGGGCTCCTGAACTTGATGCAAGGCAGCCCTAAACCGGTTTAGGGTTTAGGGTTTAGGGTTTACCACACACTACCTCAAACCCCAACCCCCCTCCACGAAACAGAAAGACAGAATAACAAGAACAGCCTCAACATGTAGGTTTCTTGGGGTCCATGTACGGGTTCAGGGCTTCGGCACGCAGAGTTTAGAGGTGCAGGGTGGCGAGCTCGTAAGTCTCAGATAGAAAAGCATCCGGGCCCTGCAGGAACAACGGGCGCACGCCCTTTCATCATAGCTGGCAAGACCAGCCGCCATTCTCTGCATGCTGCATAAAATGAAAACCAAAGCCCTGAACCCAAACTTACCCTAAAGACGCCCTAGACCCCAAGCCATCACAAGCTGTTGCCTGAGCTCATTCAAACTCCAAGGCCGCAGATCTGACTGGTCCTGAGGCCAAGGCCGTTTGAGTAGCCATCAGCTGGCCGCAATCATCAAGTTCAAGCTTCACGCCTGCCTGATGGACTAGGGCTCAGCTGAAGGCTTCGGTAGCAGAAATTCAGGCTGTGCTCGGGGGCCCTGGCGGTCTTCGGCTTCGGGCCTTCACCAAGATACGTACAGTAGGGTTTACACTCTCGCAACTCGGACTTGCCAGACGAGGTCTGTGTGGTCGGGGGTGAAAACACATGCAGACAAGGAAGTCTGCCTACAGTTCTACACTACGTTGTTACTTGCTTATGGTCCAAGGCTTCTGGTTTGCTCGACAAGCCGGAAAAAAGCATTAGCAACAGGTAAAGTTGGAGCCACGCAGTACTCGAGATTCAGAAAGCCAGAGGACTGCAGCCCTTCCGTCACGGAGGTATCAGGGAACAAAGAAAATTGTTAGCAAACAAAACTTGCAAAGATGAGGCAGAAAATGTTGGGCTGCTGGTGAAACTTCGGGGAGTCTACTGGAATTTCTCACAGGGCCGGTTCAGTACTTCATCAGGGTCGCATGCAGTGGGTTCTACTGGAATGTCTCACAGGGCCGGTTCAGTACTTCATCAGGATCGCATGCAGTGGGCAACTGTGCTGGGGAGCAGGGAAACGTCTGCATCCCCGTCTCTGTTCGTCTCGGTAGACGAAAAGTAGGTGCCAGCTGGGCCCCTCCAACAAGCATCGAAGCAGGTGGCGGGCATGTTCTGTCGTGGTCTCGCTTCATGTCAGTCGTCATTGCAGGCTACCCGCAGCATGCGTATTAGCTTGCACTTCCATTTTCAGAGAGCTTTGCAGGCTGCGAGGCATGTAAGCTAGAATCTCCACCAAGACATGTAGAGACCAACGTCCGCAGAAGTCTCTCCAGCGCCAGCTGCCTCTCCTCTTTTTCACGTCAACTATCGGCTCCCCAAACTCACAGCTTGCCCTTCTTCTCCCGCCAGTTTTGGCTTTCTCCGCTGTCAGAAGAGTTTGCAGGCTGCAAAAGTGTAGACACCGATGTCAACGAGAATGCGGCGTGGCGGATGTGTCCCCGCTCAAGTCCATAAGCAGCGAGCAGTACGGTTATGGTGCGTGCGGAAGACCGTAATATTGACCAGAGGGGTCATATTGCAGACAAAATCCATGGCGGAGGCAGGTCGCGCGGGGTAGTGGTTTGTTAGGGACGGGAGATAAAACATGGAAAGTATGGTCCTAAAAGGGGGGGGGTGAAACGGGTAGGCCTGGACAAAACTCNTAGACCCTGCCTAAGTTGTCCTGGAACCACAACCCCTCCCCTGGGCTCGGCTTGGTTAGGGACATGATGGCAGTGGGGAAAGGCCCATTGCGAGTATCTCTATGTGGTGTGCCAACGCATCCCTGTCTGATGACAAAATTAGTGTAGGAGTGTGAGGGAGCAACCATGTTAAGGAACGATTTACACAGTGTGTAAAGAAAGGAAGGTTCCTAGACAAAGTCAGAATATTCATTCTGCATCTAGGATTGGCTCCTGCCACGACGTATTGATTGGGGGCCTGCCCCAGCATCAGACTCCGCGGTAGCATGTGAAAGAGACGCAAGACATCCTGTTTAGTGATCGACAGTTGCTGGAGGGTGTTCCTAGCCTCAACTTCTACGTGCTTCCAGAGATGGTTGTTTGTTAGGGGGATATGGGGCAAGGGGCAGGCAGGGCTCTCAACCGTAGTTTCATCCCCGTCGACAACGATTTCGAGTTTCGGAGGTGGGCATTGGTCGGGGCGGTTAGACAGGGGGTCATCGATCATCACGGTTTCGGAGCTTTGCCTCAGCGCATGTTGCCACATGACGTGGTTCTAGGGTGAAGTATATCTGCTGGAGCCCAGGGCTTCACAACAATGTCTGATGCATGACGATTCACATCCAGGTGGGATCAGGGGCAGGGCGGCTTCGCTCGCACATGTAAACAAAGTCTTCATTTTGGCGCATGCACAGTCCAGCACAACAGTCCAGCTTTGAATTCCGACAGCAAAGGCTTTGACATAAGCAAATCAAGGGCAGCAGGCCAAGGCCTGCCTCATGAGACTTGCGACTGTACAGCCCGTGTCCTATGTACGAATGTAAAAACTGCTCGACTCTTTAGGGACGGGGAGGTAAAAACCTAAGGGAGGGGCGGAATCAAAGTAAACCAATAACAAAGGGATATCCAGTCAAGCTTCCGACATCTGGCAAGGTTTGCTGTTGTAAATGAATTCCAGGCCTGCAAGAAGGACGGCTGGTTATAAAAGCAAGCACAGTGCAGAGCACAGTCCTTCCCAGGCAGAGTACAGCAAGGAGATGAATTCCAGTCCCACAAAGGCATGCAGTTGCAGGGAGGACATAGCATATAGATACACTGCTCAGAATATAATCAGTGCACACCTTTAGTGGGTCCATTCGAAGGCCAGCGGCCTTTTCACTTGAAAATTGGGATGTTGATCTTTCGGCCTTCTCCAAGATCAATATACACAGGTGGCAGAGCTTGGCTCGTCCTTGGGATGGCACTCTGGAGGTGAAGCTGCCTCCTCTCAGTGATCACCCCCGGAGCTTCATATGATGGTGGGGGCGGCGCCCTGTCGAAATGGGCATGAACAGGCACTGGGGGGCGCTCGCAGTACTCCTTCACGATGGCAACCTGTTCCGGCGTGCTGGCCGCCGCCTGTGCCAAGCCATAGAGGCCATCCTTGATAGCTCCGGACTCCTGTTGCAGAAAGCCTAAGGCTGCCAGCATTTCTTGTCCGAGCTGCTCCACCTGTTTGGTCAGCCCCGTGAAGCTTTCGTAGTCACACGTCGTGACTTTCTTCAGGACTTCCTTGACCCCTTCGACAAGGTACTGCTGGTTTTTCTCTGTCGTCTGCTCCCAGTGTGCATGGTTCGCCTTAAGGTTGGCACCAAGGGCCTGCAGCGTTTTGGCAGAGTCCTTCCANCCTTCGACAAGGTACTGCTGGTTTTTCTCTGTCGTCTGCTCCCAGTGTGCATGGTTCGCCTTAAGGTTGGCACCAAGGGCCTGCAGCGTTTTGGCAGAGTCCTTCCAATGGCCATCCAGAGTCTGCCTGACTGTGTCCAGGTTCGTGCTCAAAGTGCCCACACTTCCCACAAGTGTACTAAGCTTGGGTGCGAGCTGACCCAGGATGGCCTCCACGCCAGTGACCCTCTGAGCCAGCAACTTTGTGTCCCCGTTGATGGAAATGACGTCATGTTTGAGCTGCTTCATGGCATTGCTCATGTCTGTCACCTGTTCTTTGACTCCTTGGAGGGCTAAGGCATGTTGGGTTCCACGTTCCGGGACGTCGTCCATGTACTTGCTGAGGGC
>BGNK01005048.1:19991-34245 GCA_003297005.1 Symbiodinium sp. clade A Y106 | reverse complement strand
TACGGATCGGTTTCGAAACAAACACGAGTTTCGAAACCAGATAGCAGAATTGAGAACAGAAGAGCGAAGTTACAAAAATGCAGGGGTGGGGGAATGACTACCTACCCATATATATATATCTGTGTGTGTGTCTACTCCGAGCACATTACTGACAAAATGTCCTTGATCCACTAGTCACCGGAAGCCAGGAAGCTGGTTAGCATGTGCCGGCCCGACATTGCCAACATGCCCAGGACATGTTTCACTTGTACCTGCTTGTCAAGCCTCCACGCGCTATGCGGCGATAGATTCGCTTGACGAGTCGCCCTACCCTTTCCCTGCTACGCTTGCTTCCCCCAGCTTTTTCGTGGCCCTTTTCGCAAGTTACTTTTGAACGGCCATGCCCGACGACATGTAACGTTGCGTACAGTTAGCACCTCGTGACAGGCAATGGGGCCGCAGCGGAGCATAGCAGATATTGGTGGGAGCCCCAGAGTGCATCAAGAGTGCGAGGTAGGTCGTGCACCACTCCTCGGCCGCAGTTCCGAATCTATCTCGACTATGCTCAAATCACCTACAGAGAGAGACACAGAGAGAGAGAGAGCTCTACAACTTTGTTCTACTGTTGCTTTGTCCACAGCGGTGTACACAGTGGAGGACCCTGTCGGAGACTGAAAGTAGACCAGGCTTCAGGGTTGAGTGGAAGGTCACAGGCAGTGCTGCACTTGGGGTGAGGCTTCTGTTCGGGCTAAGGCAGGGAACAGGTGGGGGTGAGACAAAGGCAGGGCACCCGCTAAGAGGCACCCGACGCAACCTAGTTTGTATGCTTTGTTTACTACCAGGCTTCCTGCTGCGTTGTTTCTACAAAGTCGGAGGGCCTCGAAGCAGCTCTCGGAGGAGCACACGCCTCCAACAGGGAGGCACTCGTTCTTGTAAAGACCGAGCCCATTCATTCAAGAGAATGGATGGGGCAGCGCACCTGCGCGGGACGGGAGGACTGCTCCCGCCCCAGGCCCCAAGCCAAGCAAAGAGAGAGAGAGAGCGAGAGAGAGAGAGAGAGACTTTGACTTTGGCATTGTGCAGGGACCCTTTCCGTCAGACATGCAATGACATGCATCTTGCTCAGCAAAACTCGGCTTGTTGTACCAAGTATGATGGCTCCAGTCCCGGTTTGACCAAGTAGCAATTGTCTGGCAGGCTCAGAAGGCTTGCTCTTCTTCTCCCCTCCGTCAAGGTGTCCGCAGGAGTAAATCTGTCTTGGGTTGCTCCTGTTTCTCGCGGTTTGAATGTTGGCAAGGCCCGGCATGCGAGTGGGCATCCACGCGGTTGAATGACATCGACAGTGTATGTGCCTAGCAAAAAATGATCATGCATTTCCGATCATGCTATTCACTTCATTGTTGACCTTGACCTGCAAGATCCCACATTGATCGTGGATGCATCGAGAGGAGCACCGCTTTGACGTGCCTGCAACCGTGACACGTCGACGCTCCAGCCCGTTGCCGGTACCGAAGGCATTGTCCCCGTGCATATCTGATCACTGTCAAGGGAAGGTGAGTATTGCACTCAGGAGCAAGGGCCATCTACTCGCCATTGCTCACTCCGTCGTACTTTCCTCCCTGTTTTAGTGCAAGGCTTCGCGAGAGACTTCCGAAAAGTGCAGATACTTCTGCCGCCTCCTCAGCGGTGATTCTCTCGGCCCAGCAAGCTCAGACTGAAGCCAGTTCCATTTCACCGCTCATTTTGGTCAGGTGAGCCCCCGTACGGACAGAGGCGCGCCGCATCTGACAGGCTGCATTGGCAGGACCTAACTGAGTGCTTGGGAGGCGGGAGCGACTCCTGGTGCCCTTCACTGTCCCAGAGCCGTTGAGACATGACAGATTCGGCATCACATATGTTTGGTGCACTCGGCGCACCAACACTATTGTTCACGCACAGTCTGGAACAATACTTGGAGCGAAACTTGTAGCAGCTCTCTTCAATAGGGGTGGGCTCTCCTTCGACTGGAAGGTAACATGTCACCGGAGTTGCTATCAGCTCTGAACATATCTATAGCTGCACCTTGAACATGCATTACCAGGCGTACAATATCATAAAACATCATAGCTTCGCTTGTACAATTGTGCAGACTGCTGTCAGGACTTTCCCGCTGCTGGCCATGCGACACAACATCACAGGCTGAGCGCACCTGAGAGGTAACGCATCAGTGCGATCCCAAGTCCTGCAGGCGTTTCGACACGCCCGCCGGCGAGGAAGCTTTGATGGGCTTGGGACCTGAGAACATGAAGCTCCAGACTCACGCATGCAGGGAACAAAACCATCAGAGCTGCACACCAACTGCGTTTGACGGAGGCTAATATTTTGCTTCTGTCTCCAAACCGGCACTGTTTTCTTGGTATGCAATGTGCAATCTGCTTCACACTCTCCAGGGCGCGCTCGTTCACAAACCCCGGACTACCACCGGCGCTACGCGCAAAATGCTGCAGGCTCGCGGATGATTTGCCACCTTCGTGCCGTGACACTGGAAGATCTTTTGACGATTGATGTCATTTCGGTTTTGTTGTCATCGTGCTGAGTAGAGCCTTGAGTGGACCATGAATCGCATCTTTCCAGGCACCTCGCTGCCAGGCTGCAGCGCTGCCCAGGCTAGCGCGACTTCAACTTTGGTCGTTGTGGACAGGGGAGCTACCCTTGGCATCCTAGTTGAGTATATACGAGCTGGCCAAATTCCAGCAGGCCCAAGCCGGGCCAGGATTCAGAACAGCCCAACTCGATGGAACGACAAGCCTGGGGGAATGGTACAGCAACGCAACAGGGACCCGATGATGATAATGTCACACAGCATCAGATGGTCCATATGACCAGGTGGCAACGGTTCCGGAAAGTCCTCGCAGCTCGCGGTCACTTCAGCTTGGAGCCAAGCGTGACAGCCTACAAGAGCTGGACCGAGTTCCTTGACAGAGCCGCAGCTTGCGTTGACACTAGCAAAATAGTCATTGGTACATATTATTTTGGAACTTGATGATGTATGATCTGTTGTCCTGGTCACTAGAGGAGACCGTCCTAGAAACACTCAAGTTTGATGTTTGCAATTGTTTGCATTTGCTCCTGGGAGGCTGGGGCTGACATTTCGGGATGTGTATTCGGAGCCGTGTCGGCTCAAGCTCTCAGTTGTTTGCAAAATTCGCCTTGCGCAGCAACGTGCTGTCGCGAGCTTCTTGTGCCACTTTTGCCCTCTGCGGACCTATGTCCTAAGCATCTTGCCCCTGATGTGGCTGGAGTCCGCCAATCATCACGTCAAGGCTTAGCTAGCGCTAGCCCTTTGATGCCCGGCAATGTCCTTCTTCATCTCTTGGCTGCTCCTGTTTACGCTTGTCGACAGCTTGCGCTACGAGGACAGTTTGTGCTAACTTCTTGATGCGATGTTTTGATGCGTCCCTGGATGCGAGCATAGGACCAAAGAGTGAACGAGTCCGGCAGCAGCGTCGAGGAGAGGGTTGTGCCTCCGATCTCAAGCTACACGGGCTCGGCAAACCAACGACAATACGCATCCAAGTAAATGGCGAGCGAGCTCTTCCGGCGCGTTCTATTTCAAAGAGTGTCACAGGCTTGCAAAACCGCGTGGTCCCGTAAAGCTACGCAGGAACCTCACATCCCAAACCAACCAGCAAAGCTTTGAGAAGCCAAGACAAGCACAGGCAAGCCGCACCGACAAGTCTGCCTCAACACGAGACTGTGCACTTCAAGGGTGGACGATTGCAAAACATCCAGGCGTCAGAGCTGAACAAATTTCCAACATCTTACATGTCGGGGTGTAGGTGATGGCGCACTTGTGCTATTGTGTCTTATAGGGCTTGTGCATTCTCGGCAATCTGAGAGACACCATCAACATGAACACCTTGAACTCTAAAGACTTTAGAAGGTACTTCTAGTAGTGTTGTAGTAGTACAGTGGCTGTGGGGAACTGAGAGGCTGCCTGAGCATCAGCGGAGCAACTTTGGGAACAAGTGAAGAGGGCCAGTACTGAAGTACTTTAGTGGGTGTAGGGTGATGCATCCCCAACTGAAAAGGCCCTCAGCTCTGTTCCTACTCCCTCAACCAAACTTGGTAGTCTGGAGGCAAAGGCTAAAAGACACGAGGGTTCAAAAAAAATCTAAAGTCGAAAAAAACGCCTCTTTCCCGGTCGACCCTTAACCCCTGAACCATTAAACGCAGACAGATGAACCTTAAGCCTACAGATGGATGCGCACTGGACAGGGAAACGGATGCTCGCTCGACCCCCCCCCCCCNCCCCCCCCCCCCCTACGTTCAGGTCAGCAGGCGGGCAGGGTCGAGTGCACTGCCCCCCTCCCCCCCGCGACCCTTACCACTGCGCGCTTTCTGCTCCACGCTTCGGCCGGACTTCGTTTTGTCTCACGGAATTTGGCTCTCCAAAATCAGCGTCTGGCACTCTCACTTTCTACTCGCTCGCCTGCTGGTGTGTTCTAAGCATTTTGGAGAGCGCAAGACGCAGTTTGCCATTTAAGTAGTTTCGCGTCATCCACCCCCGCCCCGGGCTGTGCTTTGGACGCGCGCGGACGTTGTCACCCCCCGGCACCCCTCCCCCCCTCACACTGGACCGGAAAGTCTAAATGAAAGCGCAGTGGACCGGGAAACGGATGCGCACTGACCCTCCTACCTTCAGCGGTGCAGGAGGCAAAGAAACCATGTTCGAGCAGGGGACTGCAACGCAAAACCCCAGGAAATCCGGGATCATCCGATGAAAATAGAACGAGACAGAGAGATCAGCATGGCCCCTGCGCGAGGATGACACAACAACAAGTCGAGAAGTGTAGCCCTGTGGAGTGTTGGCCCTCTGCACTCGCCAAGACCAAAGAGTCTCAGATACCTTGCTCCAAAAAGAACAGTCTCTGATCAAAGGTATAGGGTGTCGCCAAACATGCTTCAGGATTTTCGCTTCTAAAGGGCCTCAAGCACATTTTTACATCACGGCTTTCCGTTCGGCAGCTCGTCTCTTGCGAAGCACTAAATCCATCTGTCAGATGATGGCAGGATCCGGACCAAATTCTAGACGAGGACCAGTGCGCGCTTTGGAGTGCGGGCTTTGTGTGACCTTGCATGTGCGCCTGTGCCGATGTCACATTTCCTGAAGCACTCCTAACTTTACTGCTTCCAGTACTTCCAGCCGTTCCACTCGTGCCAGCGGCAGAAGTAGCAGTAACAGCGTCGTCGTCGTAGCAGCAGTAGCAGTGGCAGCAGCAGCAGCGGTAATTTTAGCACGTGTACTGCTAATGCCCCTGCTTTTCACCGAAAAGGTATAGAGTATCGGGGCAGAGCAGAGCGAAGCCACTGCTAAGGTTTGAGCGGTTGCACATCTCATGGCAGGAGTTTATAGACGGAATTATTGCGGACCTCCGGAAAGAGGAGGCTGGATGATTCATGCCCATGGCTTGAGCAGGATCTCATGGTGATTGCTCGAAGCCTGCATCTATTCTTCATCAAGCAGTTGGAAGTGACTCTTCCCATTCGGCAAGATGCTGAGGGAGATGAAGAAGAGGAGGACGAGGACGAGGCAGAGAACAAGGACGAGATGGACTTCAAAGACCTGAGCGACGAGGAGCAATCTTTTCCGAGAAGTGCAGAGCTTGTAGACTTGCAGTCCAAGGCTTGCTTGGCTGATGAAAATTTCCTTGCTTTGTTGTGGAACCCGAGTTAAATTCGACCGGCCCTCTTCCAGACTCACCTGCAAGAACAAAGATGCCCCGTCGGCTCGTTGATCTTTCGATGTAAGCAGTTCAAAATTAGGATCTTCAGCCGGGATGACGTGAATGCACGAGAATAGACCCGGAATGGGACAGTGCCTGCATTGGTTCGGAGCAGGACTTGGAGAAGTACGTTGACGAGGTCATGCAATACATTGACGATGACGAGGTGCTGGATCTTCTGCATCTGTCCACAAGTCCAGAACTTGTCAATCACAATCACCATACTTCAGATGCATGTCCGACCTGAATGGCTGTCGTGATACTACGAGTCCGAATGTAGTTTAGCCTATCTGTGCCTATTTGCTGTCGCGTCTGTCGCGACCTAAGATGCACTGTATGTCAACACCCAAGACTTGTCATGGCAAGTAAACTCATCTCGGCAAGTCAGCCAGCAGCCCGGCATCATACTCGAAGCACAGTCTCTTGTCCTCGGCCTGCAAGGACGACGCAATTCACTCCGACGCTCTGCCATGAAGGAGTGTCAGGTTGCGTGATGTGCTCTTACTGTGACTGTCATGTTTACTCGCCCCAGATGCCGCCATATAGCGAAGCGCACTGCAGATCCCTATTGCTGGATTGTGCGGTATTTGTTGTCGCCCCGTCCTTTCAACCCACTGTTGACGCCTGCAGGGCCAAACTTGCGTGGAGCATTTTTTCTGTCAGGATTTACCCATCTTTCGAAATCTGGACATACGCACCGCGGCTTGACCTGCGAAGCCTCAATTTGCTAAGGACGAGGAGGATGCCGGGGACAAGGATCAAGATGACAAGGCAACGATCTCGTATTGGTTCATTCTTCAGGTTGAGGCCTGTAAAGTCAAATAAATGCGGAGCACTACTGATCACTACTGCGCAGTTCAGCAGATGGCAGATTCCAGTTGAAGAGCCGAGAACCCTGCACGAAGGCTTGTACCTTCAACGTCACTTCGGCGCGAGTGGCAGACTGGCTCTCGGCTTCCAGTGAAGCTCCGAACTCAGCGTGCCAGGAGCAAGTCTGGGATGGTACAAGAAGCAAAAGTCGACATGGGGAGGCTCGTGTGCCTAGAGATCCAGAATAGGTCCAAAAAATCGAGTTGTCTGTCTCATGTATACATTTACCTCAACGTGTTGCTCCAACGGTCGTGGTTCAAACATGTTCTAAGCCAGCTTCCCAGTCCAAATGGCCAATTCGGATGGTTGGCGTTTGCTTGAGCCTTGCTTGAGCCTTTTATGCGTATTCGTCTATGTGCCTGCATGATCTTGCATGCAAACGTTCCGTGCTATTTTCGGAATGAACTTATGAGGTTGCTGTTGGCAGACTGAGTTGCACATAGCAAAGGGAGGTATGAGTGTAGGCAGGTAGGCAGGTAGGTGGATTGGTGGGTAGGGAGGCAGGTCGGCAGGCAGGTATATACGTATTTTCACGCATGTAAAATGGTAAGTTATGATGTTGATGTCTGTATGCTATGCGGCTACTGCGCGTGTGCATGTATGTGTGTGTGTGTGTGTCTGTGTGTCTCTGTGTGTGTGTGTGCGCATGTATGTCTGTACGTATGTACGCATGCGTTCACGTATGTCTGGATGTACTTGTGTAAGTGGCAAGTACGAAGGGAAGTATGCATGCATGTATGCATGCATGCATGTTGTATTTTGGTTTGAGATGCATGTATGCATGGACTTTGTACATGTTATGTGTGCTCTGCAGGCTGCGTATGTCATGCATGTTGTGCCTGCCGTGTATTATGAGGTGCACATTATGAATCAACGTGATGCATTTTATATTATGTGTTGTTGCATGTTGTCATGTCATGTCATTTCACGTGACGTTTGTATGTGTGAGAATGCATGTATGATGTACGTTTGTGTGTAGGTATGTAGGTGTATGTACATTAACGTCTTTTGTTGTGTGTGCACATCAGTATGTTTGACTGTTTGACTGCATGTGTGTATGGTCTGACGGTTGTGTGTCCATGTGGTGATGTTATGTCATGTTTCGCTGGATATGCGTGCATGTATTCATGGCTGTACGCATGTAAGGTCAATGTAGGTGGGTATGTATGTATGTATTGCCGCACATTAAGGGCACCAAGAGGTGCTAGCAGACACCATGTCTCACTACCATGTTTAGATTGTGTTAGCATGTTACAGTTTTGTTGATGTGCTCATGCTTGCTGCATATCCTGGCTCCACGTGAACCCGGCATGGTGAAAAACTTGCCATGATGCCTTAGCATATGGTCAGACAGTATTACATCTGGGCCTGGTTGACCAGTTCCGCCCGCTCTATCACAGTATCTAGCTATACTGTTTTCTGTCCGGGTACACTGATCTGGTTGTCCACGTGTTGCGATGTTCTGCTGTACATGAACAGGTGCTGTTGTGTCTGCCCTCGTGATATGTTATAGTTATGTTATACTGCCCCCGCTGGATATCGAGTTCGACAAGTGTTTTTCACAACAAAACACACGATAGCTCTTTCTACTATGTGTCTCGGCATACCAGAAGACATGACACAGGTATGTTACAATGCCTTGTTGTAGTTGAAAAGCTTGTTGGTTGATTTTCAAGACACTTAGACATGGAACATTGTCAGCAGGACTTTGGCCCGAGATTCGGAAGATGGGGCAGGCGCGGCTGTCCCAAATCCCTGTGCCGAAGCTGCAGCATACTTATCACCTTATGTTCCGCCTCAGCTCTGAACATTCGAACCTGACAGAGAAGACTTGGCAAATCAGAGCAAGTAGACGCAACCAGTTCGCCACGGCTTTCAAGTTTTGGTGCCTTGCCACTCTTTGCGGCAAAGTGTCATTGACACAAGCGCACCGATACTGGCATGGTGTTTTGATGTTTGCCTGCATCTTAGCAGTAATAGACAGGCCGAGAGGTTATTACGATAGCAAGCGCAACGACACCAGCAATAGCAGCACCTGTAGCAGTCGGGATAGACAACATGTGTGTATTGTATTTGTGGTGCGTTGTTCCACATGCCAACGGTTAACGAGTGGTTAACGGTTATCGGAACGTCGCATTTTGGTAATGGACGAGTGCTAGCATCCGCCTCGTCAGGTTGTAAGTAGTTCTTTGATTTTGATGATGTCACTACGTACATGCATGTACGGAAGAATACCGAAATTCCAGAACCCGAAAACCCAGCCTTCTTGCTGGGCCGCTCATCTCCTTTACACGAGTCCACCGAGGGCCGAGATCGTCGACGACGTTCACTCCGGTACATCCGAAGCGGAGGGCGGGAAGCTAGGCTTTCCAAGCCGTGTCCGACTTGAGAGGTTTGGGAGCCCTACGTAGTGCATCAAGATGGGTCACCGGATGTGCCGAGGTGTTCGCCTTCTCCCTCCAAAAGTGCCTGCTACTCGTAGGTGTAGATTCCGATGCCTCTCTGCCGCCCAGGAAGAGCGGAACAAAGCCACTGGTGTCTGCCAGATTTGCATCTTGATGCAGTCAACTTGCGGGCCGGTTGCCGTTTAGCTACGTTTGTTTTGCTCCTGGCACTGGTCGAGTCTGCAAGACTGGAATAAATCAGGTTATGGTGTGTGTTTTAGCAGCTGGGTTGGGAGCTGTTTTGGCTTTAACGTAGGCGCTGGTTGTTTTGGGCTCTCGGTTGAACTTACGTCTCTTCGGCATCGTGTCCTGCTGAAAAACATTGCTGATCTGTTAGCACAAAATGAAAGACGTAGGCAAGCACATGGGCCGCTACTTGGTAAGCAGTAAGTACTGTAAGAAGGCATGGAGGAGCATAGGCAAATTAATTGGATCTACATTGAATCTACATGTCTGCGAGTAAGGTGCAGTGGAACCGAACAGTAAAGCCAACAAGTTAGTAGTAGCGCTTGGTTTAGTAAATAAGGGAGCAGTATTACCGTGAAGTAGCAGAACAGGGCATTGAAGAAATGCACCGAGCTATCAATGACGGTGACTTTATTGATAAGTCGTATAATATGTTCTTGGTAGTTCAGTCAATTTCCTTCGCGACGTTTAGCTGTTTCTTCCTTCCCGTTTCCAGGTAGTAAAAGTCATCGACAAGCGCCTTGGCTACTCAACATGTTCTCGTTCCGTTGGCAAGATTTGGTGCATTTGACCGGCTCTTCTAAGGGCAGAGCATAAGCAGCTGGGCCGCTTGCTGCAGAAACTTCGGGGCTCCAGGCCACATGTGCTGCAGCCTGTCCTTGCTGTACAACTCCTCTCTCAGCGCTTGGCCGTGGGAACTTGTGGGCACATGTTTCGCAACTGCTGAAGTCTTGATGCCAGGCGCGACACATTTCTTGTGCCAACGTGCCGCAGCCTGCTGTTTAATGCTCCTCGGCAGCATTGCCACATTCGCCTACACAGAGCACACAGCCGCAGGCGAGAATAGACCACATTGCAATCGCCTTTTCTCCCAGCCAGAGAAGAGGAGAACCTGGAGTGGGCCAGCTTGTCTTAGCAAGACACAGCAACGGTTCGGCCCATCTAAGGCAAGGCTTACATAGGAGCACCATGCAACCTGCAGCAGATGTCTTAAACAAGGTGGATGGAACCCTGCATTATCTGCAAGTCGCGCTTAACATGAGATTGCGAGGACTCTTGCCTGCAAGCTTGAAGTTTTGGACAGTGCAAGTCTGCGTTTCATCTGATACGACGAGAAGCTCTGCGGCGGCTTCAGATGCAAGCGCTCAGCACAGCTGAGGCGCAGAGGAGGAGCCCTGGCAGAAGCTCTATGATTTGAAGGGCAACTGGGCCTACTTCAACCGGTTGGCCTCCACTCAGGAACAGGCGTGGCAGCAGAAGAGACGGCGGCCTTCCTGTAATCCCAGACTCCCCCGAGCATTCTAGGATGAAGGTAGCTGCACTTGTGGAAAGAGCATCGATATGCGGCAAATGAACGGTCGTTTGACTTATGCGCGGTCGGACATCAAGAGCGCCATGTGTCAGGAACTCGAAGCATCAGATCCACTAGGGCGTCAGACTAGAATGATGGAGAGGTGCAGAGCAGATCAATCACAATAAGTCAGACTAGCATCTGCCCGTGGCTACCGTGGAAGGCTATCTCTGGTTGTTCTTCAAAAGTCGAAAGCAGGTCTGGAAAGACCGCAACTTCAAGATGAACTTCTCGCACGGATTATACTTCGAGCAAGTTGCTCGGCTTGACCCCCACACACGTTCTTCTCTGCAATGGCGTAAGCTTGCATCTCTAGTGCCCGGGTTTTGGCTTTTTAAGCTGAAAGCAGCAAGTCAACACGAGAAGGGGGATGGAAGAGAAGCAGGCCTCCCCTGGTACTTGTGCTAAGCCTGCATAATGCATAGGAATACATTATTGTATTGGCACAAGGTTACGCTGCCTGGTGGTCAAGATGCCGGGCAGGTCTACCCAGGCAGGATCCATGGTTGACCCTCACCACCTCAAAAACCTGCGACAGCGGCTACGAAGCAAGAGCTTCTGCTCAAATGTTTTGGTCCATATATCACTGGATTGTAGCACCACGCAGAAAAATGAGAGCACTACACTACACGCACAGCCCTCAGATGCACTGTGCTTGCATTGATGCTGCCGACCATGAGGGTGTTGACATGCTGATGCGAATGCTTCTTACATGCACTGAATCATGACAGCCCTGCGTGCGGTGCAGTCGCTGGCTTATGTGACTTATGGTCCTGCGGTCCAGGGCTGAAGGCACAAGCGGCTTTGCCTGGAACATCTCAGAAAAGGAAGCGGCGGTACAAGACTTGGTTCCTCAACAAAGCCTCTCCCAGCAACAGCTCTGGAAACGATGACAGACTCTAAGGAATTTTGAATTACACCCTGAGACTATGCCCTGATAAGGAAAATCGCACTGAACATGACGGGGCTTTTTGTTTGCGGACTCCGGGCTCCCCCGGGTTCTCAAAACCAACCACAAGGCTTTTGAATCAGGTTTTTTAGACACGCTCCTGGGTTGCTTCTCCGCAGCAGACATGGCTTTCGAAACGGACTCCACCAACCCCACCCGCAGTGCTGCAGAAGGGCAGGGTGTAGCACAAAAGTGTGGTATTTACCACACTTTTGTGCTACACCCTGCCTCCGCCCACTCTGCTCACTTCACTTCGCCGCAAACCTCCCCCGCTGTGTTCTACATAGTACCTCATTTCTCCCTCGCTGGAGGGCTTCAAACCCAAAGATTCTGAGATCCTGCATGTTCGAACCTCTCGGTTGCAGCTGCACAGGCACATCACCTGAACCGAATCACAACAGCTGCATCAGCCCTAAGTTCCTATATAGGTGTTATATAAGGGTTCTAAAAGTATTCTATAAGGGGTTGAATACGAAGGATTGGAGGGCTGAGTGCCTTAGACAGACGGAAGATGTAGACTTCGTTGGTCCCTAAGGCCGTTACGTGTAGGCCAGTGCAGGGTTTGCCATGTGCTGTGTTGATTCTTGGGTTCAGGGTTGAAATTTGATAGCGGACGGCCTTACCTCAGGCACATGTGCAAATCGTCATACTGATTATATCCTAGCGCAAAGTTGCAACGGCCCTAAGGATGGCAAGTATGGCAAGTACAGCAACAGAGTCCGTAATAGCCGTGAGACTACGAAGCATCAATGCAACAGCACAAAGCACATGACAGAGCAACAGCTGTGAATCTCTCATAAGTCGGGTGAGGTTTAGCTTGGAGGCAAGTACACGTGCCAATGGCCAGGTGATAAAGGCCGCGATCTCTTCGCGAAGTAGGGCGCTCAGGGGCCACTTCGTCCAGCCGTGCGGGGATTCGAGACAGAGTGACGTAGAGCGACGATTGCCAGTGAGTGGGCCCGGGCTTTGCAAAGTGATTTCGGAATCCCGAGAGGACACTGCACGATGACTCCAAGCTGCTCGCAGGGCTAGGCCTGCAGCTTCAGAGGGGCTTTCTACGGCTCCACTGCAAGCGTACGCATCTATGGAATATACATTAGGTACGCCAACCA
Source organism: Symbiodinium sp. clade A Y106 (assembly GCA_003297005.1). Classification (NCBI taxonomy): domain Eukaryota; class Dinophyceae; order Suessiales; family Symbiodiniaceae; genus Symbiodinium; species Symbiodinium sp. clade A. The sequence continues at coordinate 21,589 of BGNK01005048.1, read as the reverse complement.
GCCAAGGGGCAGGAATGGTGAGTGGTGCATGTGCATGTACATGTGCGTGCGTGCGTGCGTGCGTGCGTGCGTGGGTGTGGGTGTGTGTGTGTGTGTGNAACGTACCTGCAGTGGTCGGCATGGGCACATTAGTGCAGCTTGTGACCACAACTCGCCATGTTGTTGAGCCAGAGAGAGTGCATCTCATGCACATGTCAGTGATGCTGTTGTCGAACTGCTTGTGAAACTTCGGGTTGCAGTTGCCGTGTACAGTCTCAACAAAACAGCATAAACGCTGAGCCTGGAGTCCCGATTGGCCCCGGAACCCTTGGAAGTTAATCTTCCAATGATACATCAAGCAGTGCTTGATTTCCAACGTGCGAGATGGATGCCTAAGTGTGATCCAGGTAGTTGCAAGCTGGTCTTGTATTCGTTTACCGTGCTACCTGCGGCGGGATCAGCCCGTGCATATACCTGTCAGGCTTGACACGATAAAGNGTGTGATCCAGGTAGTTGCAAGCTGGTCTTGTATTCGTTTACCGTGCTACCTGCGGCGGGATCAGCCCGTGCATATACCTGTCAGGCTTGACACGATAAAGGCAGGGATAACTTGACTGCTTCCCGAACTGGAGCCGCCAGGTCCGACTGAAATCTCTGCTCTGATGGCTCCGGCATTCGATTCAGCCTGTCGCGACGATCTAATTGCTACTGACTTCATGTCAGCTTTTGATGCCAGGTTTCATTGCAGGTCTTGGCTTTTCAGATCCGATAAAACCACCGGCTTTACTATCCGCAGACCACGTTTTCAGCTCTGAGACAGAACTCCCGGTAGGACGTCTCTTTTGAAACATGTCGTGGAACCGTGGGTGGTCCACTTCGTCATGGGGAAGCTCGTCTTGGGACAAGAACAACTCGTCGGGTTGGAACAACCGCGACTGGCAACAGGGAACCAACCATCCTTCCGCAACCTCTCCACCTGCGAAATCGTCGGTGCCGAGTGGAAATGTTTCAATTCCGTCGTCGTTTGCTCCTGACGGGGAATGTTACGACAGCAATTCCGTTTCGAACAAGAAGTTTTGTCGGAGTATCCAGTCGACACCCTGGTCCACAAAAAGTGGGCTGGCAAGGACGTTGCGGACCTTCGTGTGACGGAGTTGACACGGAAGGGTCTTGATGACTTCAGTCTCAGCTGCTTATCCAACGGAGAACTCCAGAGTCTGGTTTTCGTGCGATCCATCTCAGAAGCAGTTTTTGTTTCAAACCTGCTTCGCCACATCAGGCAGGATCGTATTGATTTGGATGCTGTGNCCAACGGAGAACTCCAGAGTCTGGTTTTCGTGCGATCCATCTCAGAAGCAGTTTTTGTTTCAAACCTGCTTCGCCACATCAGGCAGGATCGTATTGATTTGGATGCTGTGGCAGCCAATTTGCATGGCCCGGCTCCCCCTGACAAGCATAAAGAGTCGGCGAGGTTCATGCAACCTTTGCTTGGCGAAGTTTTTTCAACAATCAAGTCTCACGCCCCTGCACCTGCGGCGTCGAGCTCCCAGAGTCCTGAAAGTGCAGAGCTGGCAAAAGCCAAGAGGAAGCTGCAGGAAGCTGGAATTGCTTTAACTCCA
>BGNK01005048.1:4872-19816 GCA_003297005.1 Symbiodinium sp. clade A Y106 | reverse complement strand
GCAAAGCCAGTGCTTTTAAGAAACATGTAGCAGACGTATGCTCCGTGTTTCAGGCCTCCGAAGCCACCAAGCAAGACCTGGCCGAAACGGCAGTGAGGTATGGCTTGCAGACGAAGCATGCCGACAGGATGTCTTTCCATAACTTGTCGACCTTCATTGGTGCATGTCAATTTCAGGCTGCTTGACCAGCAACCCAAGCAGCACACATGCGCACACAGCCCGTTGCGGTTCGTAAGCAACTTGCATCGGCGGTGTGCATTTTGGGAAGTGCTGCAGCTTGTATGCTGGAGTATGGAGATGGGATACCAAAGATCCCGCTGATCTGGGTACACACCGTGGTGTCGTTGGTGTTGCTGTTTCATTTTGCACCACCCGGATCTTCGTATGGACTGGACAGCCATCGGTCCAGAATCCTGCACAAACTTCAACAATTCGGAGTGCATCCTGACACATTGCACNGTGTTGCTGTTTCATTTTGCACCACCCGGATCTTCGTATGGACTGGACAGCCATCGGTCCAGAATCCTGCACAAACTTCAACAATTCGGAGTGCATCCTGACACATTGCACTACTCATCGTTCGAGGAACCGAACAAAGTTTATTGCATTTTTCAAGTTGATTTCGAGTTCAGCCGTCTTCGGACCGGCTGCCGCCAGCCATCGTCGCTGCTCTATGTGGGAAGCACTGCTGTCGGTGCAGCCAAGCGACATTTGAGTCGCATGGCAGTGTACGGAAGACTCAAAAAGACCGAGTTCGTGGATGCCGAACTATCGCTGAGATACTGGGCATCGCATGACAATCTTTTTCAATTCGCACTGGTGCCACTGCAGTCGTATGAGAGCTATCAGTTGGCATGGGTCACCGAGCATGAACTCATTGCTCAGTGGCAAACACCTTTGAATTACCCTCCGAGCCATGGCTCTCATCAAGAAAACAGCCTTGGGCTTCAGAATTTCCTCGAAGAGAAGGGCCGCGTTGTATGGCACCTTTGGCCTTCGGTTGTGGCGCAAACTTCACAAACGGATGCATCGTCGCAACCAGAGTCAAGAATTCTCGAGAATTAGCTTGGGGATTGCTTTTCAAGCTTGGATCTCGTACACGAGCAGCTTTTGATACTTCGAAGCTTCTCAGGTCCAGGCAGACAGCTGACGAGGAACTGTATGCCATCAAGCTGAGTCGCAATATCGAGAATCCCCATCGCAACCGAGTTCAAGGGTTGCTCAAGAGTGTGGTCAAGTTTCGCACCAAGATGCACTGGCCCAAAACATCCAGGCCTTTAGGTGTTCTGCCATTGTGCCACCCACACTTCACTCCGCAATGCGAGAAGTGGCTGCGAAACATTATCCTTCAGTACAAATATTTGTTCCCTTCTTTTCATGTTCCCAAGAACAGCCTCAGNCGCAATGCGAGAAGTGGCTGCGAAACATTATCCTTCAGTACAAATATTTGTTCCCTTCTTTTCATGTTCCCAAGAACAGCCTCAGAGAGGTTCCACATCAAAGCATAAAGAAGTTTCTTCGCAATTTCCAGTCCTGGGAAGAAACCATGTGGGGCCCAGCCTTTAAGCTAGATGCGGTCCCATGTCCGTGTGCCAAGTCTCGGAACAAGTTGCCGGACCGGTGCTTTTCGTCAGGCCATGTGACTGCCGGCCTCAAAGAATTCGAAGCCATGGTACCCGGATGTGGCAGCATCACATCGGCCAGTGCTGCCAGCATGTTTTTCCCGGGCCGTGCTCACTGGATGACCAAGTCCAGAGCTCTGTTTGATCAGTGGCTCAAACGACACAGGCTTCCAACCACTCTTCATCCGATGTTTCAAAAGTTCTGTGAAGAACAGTGGCTACAGCATGTAAACATGCTGGAGCAGACTCCCAGATTGAACTGGGCCATGTTGCAAAAGGTCAAGTCTACTTTGCACAAGGACCTGGTCCTGTACAATGAGGATCATCATCCCAATCATAACATGTGCTTCTGTCCTCGGTTTTTCCTTCGTGGACTATGTAACGCGTGGGGTGGTCCCTTACTATTCAGGAGCCTGGATGGCTCACCGGAAAACTGGCGGCAGAAGATGCTAGATGAAAATTCCGGCACATCCCTCCAGACGGTATTCCTGGAGCTTTTGTACATCTGCCTCGCTGCCACGAGGCACAGTTTTTCTGAAACGCAAAAAGCAGTTCGCCAAAGGACGGACTATAATTTCGTATGCACAGTCCTTGTGCAGCAAACTTTTGGAGATGGCATCCATTGCTTTGACCGTGATTGCCAAGACACTGTACTCCGACAGTCCAGGTATGCAAAGCATGCCACAACTGTAGGAAATCCCTCCACAGACACTGGGCAAGACCCAGTGAAGAACACGATGTCGAATGGAATGACGACCTCGTGGGTTTTTTCAATGCAGTGCCCCGCAAGGACATCCTGCGATCGGTACACNTGGGCAAGACCCAGTGAAGAACACGATGTCGAATGGAATGACGACCTCGTGGGTTTTTTCAATGCAGTGCCCCGCAAGGACATCCTGCGATCGGTACACACCATTGTTCGAGAATATCAACAGCATACAGGCTGCTCAGTTCTCTCGATCGATTTGTTGTCCAAGACAGGACACCCCAAACAAAGTCCAGCCTCAAGCGCTGCTGGATTCATGACATCCCAGCCATCGTTGAATTATCGTTTTCAACAGGGGTGTTCACGGCGGCCTGAAAGTGTCGTCTGCAGGTCGAAGGAACCTGCGTTGGCAACCAAATTTCCCCCATTCTTTCAGGCCTGCCGGTGTTAATGGCAGAACGACAATTTCTTCTGTCTCTGCCAACTACGTTGTCCTCGTCTTTTCTGTTTCTCAGATATGTGGACAACCGGCTTTTGTTAGGGCCGACAGCCACGCTGCAATCTGAGCAGTTGAAAGCATTCTGTGATCCCCATTTTTATGATGGGATCTTGCTTGAAACGGTCTCAGACCATCAATGGCTGGGTTTTGCTATCGATGCCAAAGCCCGGACAGCAACTTTCAACCTTCCAGAGAAGCCCTGGCAGATTCGTTCGCCAGCAAGTGCAGGATCCTTGAAGCTAGCAGCATCCGGCTACTTTTCTCGAGCATCGCTGATTCGCCAGTACGCTTGGCCCCCTGAGGCAATTCCAGGGCAACTCCGCAAACTCAAACAACTTTATGAACAGGCAGGATTCCCTGTGAGTGCTTTGCAATGAAACCAACAAGAATTGGTTCGGATAGTATGCCGTGTTTGAAGTGTTGCAACTGCAATCGGTGATGGGCATGCCTTTCTTCCGGTCATCAACCCATTGCCGAGTCTTGTGTTTTCAAGTGTATTGGGCAGATCAGCTATCAAGCCTTTAAGTAGTCGATAGTTGCCCCAACTTTGCTGTTGAGCCATGGCCCAGCAGTATCATTTTCATTTCTATGGGGGACCACCAGGACCCCTGCCAGGAACTGGCCCTTCACCTCCGGTGATCGTGATTTCCACTCCCGGCGACGTGAGGCCTACAAGATCAGAATCAGTGCACCCTCCACCCCATACACCATTGCCGATTCAAAATCGGCCACCCAGCAGACCCGTCCGAGCTGCCTCTGAGCGGTTCAGAAGCAAGTCCCGGCGCCGAAGGCGTCGACACCGTTATCGGCGACATGCTGAAGTACCTGAACAGGCCGCCAGACCTATGTCTGCACCAGCTGAGCCCTGCCTGCTCGACCACCTTACAGGTCTGCTAGTGCAGGGCACATGCCTCCCAGACCGCGCCCGAGCATCGGTCCGACGATACAGCCGGCTTCTCATTTTCGCAGTCCGGATGTAAGTCCAGAGAGGCCTCCAGGACAATGGCAGCCTTCTTCTTTTACAGCTCCGAGCCAAAGGCCGGTCCTGCCTCGCTTCCGNCCCCGCCTTCTAAGTCCCAGGCTGAGGACCCTCTATTGCGAGCTGCTGAAATGTTTAGCAACCCTACTTCGGGGTCTGACAGCAACAAGCCCGCAGCTCCTTCCGGTGCTTCGGTCGCCCATCTTCAAAAGACAACGGCATCCAAGACACCACCAAAACATCCGGCCCCCGAAGGCTCTCAGAAGCCTCCTGCTGCAGCTCCGGTCATTTCAGTTGACGATGAGCAGATGTTTCAAGCAACGCAACGCAGCAGCTACGAACAGCTGCGAGATCAGATTTCACAGCCCACATGCCAGGACCTGAACCTCAGGCCAACTGCTTCTATTGTTGGGGTCATGGGACCACGGCCGAAGGCCTCGTGGGGATCCTGACCCTAGGTAGAGTTCTCAGATCCAGCGCTGAGGCTGTACAGGTAGCCCCGCGCGATGACGTCTCTTCGTTCTACGGAAAGGCTACCCAGGACGTACATTACGAGCCGTCCAAGCTGGATTTCATTTCAAAACTCCATCATGGCACAAAAAACAGTGCAGGAGTAGTGGTGGGAGGTTTCATGGGCACCCCCCACCACAACAGTAAGTCATCCAGCACGGTCCATGAGGGCCATCTGTGCAAATTTCATGCACCAGTCCAATCACCTTCGGGTGATAGACGTTGGGCTGTTCGAGAGGCTGCCGGCCGCATCGATCGAATTTGGGTTCTGTCCAGCACCCACAGTGCTCAGCTACCAATGAGCAGCTCCAGTGACCCCCCAGCCCGAAAGGCTGTCGCCTTTGATACTGGAGATGGCAATGATTGGGGAGTCAGCTGGCCAGGCATCGAAGATGCCATCCGCAAGCCCAAAGCACTGGGCCCTTCTGAAGTGAAGAGGGAAGTTTGAGGCTGTAATTTGATTGCATCTCACCGATTGAACTCATGCTCGGCAAGCTGAACCTTTCGGTTCAAGCTTTAAGCTCCGCTTGTTATATAAACGCCATGGTGAAATATCATCGTCGAAAAGCTCGACAACCGCGGCGTCCTACTTCCTCTTCTAGTGAATCCAGTTCCAGCTCATCTACTTCCAAGAGTTCGAATTCGAGTTCAACTTTGAACTCTTCATCTTCGAACTCTTCATTTTCTTGCTCTGAAGTCAAAAAGCCGACACCCAGAGCAACAGTTGTAGTTCCGTCTTCTTTGTCGTGATGTCACGAATCTCGAGTGATCACTGCTGCTGAGTACGATCCTCGTGATGGAGCCTGGGTGTACAACACCAGAGACAAAGCTGTCCACAAGAAAAACAAGGCAAAAGCAGCCTTGTCGCAGAATTGGAACAAGTTTCGACACTATATTGTTGTAAATTGCCTCATTGCGTGTTATGTCACGAGCATCAAAGATCTCGTCGTGCCGGGCTTATGTTAGATGTCATCGAAACTCTACCAAAATCCGGCCGTAGCAACAAGAAGATGTTTCATCAAGTCCTGGACAACATATTGTCGCGCACATGAACAAAGTTCCGTGCAAGCTACCAAACTTCGCTGGTTAGATTGCACATGTTCATTGTTCTGCAACTGTCTTTTCGGTGCAGCTCTCGCTTGCCTATTGAGGTTGTGTGTTCTCGCCATGAAGCGGGATGCAGCTCAGACTTCGTTGCCCACTGATGGCGACAAAGGAGATGCTCGCCAACCCAAGCATCTGCCCCGACCGGAAAAGACTCGGAGCTTCTGGGTGGAGGATCTCCCACCGAACGGACTCGGACATGGCATTACATCGCGTGCTTCAACATACCTGCTGATGGAATTGTAGATGATTTGAAACAAATCATCTGTCAAGAGCTGAGCCATCCACGCTTTTATTTTTAACAAAGCGTACTTTTCGACTCAAGCTGAATGGCAACCATCAGCCGTACTATATCAAGCTCAACACCATCGACAATGCGGCACCCTTGACTTTTGAATGGACAGAGCCGATATACTTTCACCCAAACACTTCGCACGAAAATCGTCCTCGACTCGAGTACAGGCCGTAGTATGTAATGCCAATTTGGCTTTTTGTGTGTGTGTGGACCTCTGTTGCCAAGAGGACACAGGGTTTTTGCAACAACCTAGCACATCAGCTGATCGAACATGCGAAAATTTCGAGCATGTTTTATTGCATTCTTGCAGGGGGCAGAGGGTCTCATTTCACGGCCTCTGCCAACGAAGCTCCGTGAAGTTGAGACAGGTAAACGTACCNTTCTTGCAGGGGGCAGAGGGTCTCATTTCACGGCCTCTGCCAACGAAGCTCCGTGAAGTTGAGACAGGTAAACGTACCTGCAGTGGTCGGCATGGGCACATTAGTGCAGCTTGTGACCATAACTCGCCATGTTGTTGAGCCAGAGAGAGTGCATCTCATGCACATGTCAGTGATGCTGTTGTCGAACTGTTTGTGAAACTTCGGGTTGCAGTTGCCGTGTACAGTCTCAACAAAACAGCNGATGCTGTTGTCGAACTGTTTGTGAAACTTCGGGTTGCAGTTGCCGTGTACAGTCTCAACAAAACAGCATAACCGCTGAGCCTGGAGTCCCGATTGGCCCCGGAACCCTTGGAAGTTAATCTTCCAATGATACATCAAGCAGTGCTTGATTTCCAACGGATTAGTGGCTGCGAGATGGATGCCTAAGTGTGTGTGCGTGCACGCACGGCAGGTTTGCTTTCATGCTTCTTGATCTAGACATTTTCTCTGGGAGGTTGCACGAGTTCGAGCTTTCGCGTCCCTTCATTCAGTAAGCTTTCGCCGTAGGCCAACTCGAAAGGTCGATGTAGCTAGAGGGGTTTGTCCCAATATCAGAGCTCACAAAATGAACTGACGAGGCTTGTTCTCAGATCAACTGACCAACTATTCGTGAACAGTAACATCGACCATAAAGAGCGCGCGCACAGACAAACAAACAAACCAATATTGCAAAGAGCATTTCCTTGAACATGTCAATGTCTGTGTCCCTAGGAGCTCAGACTCCCGCGAAATGTTCCTCAAACCCTCCATAGTTCTACTTCCGGAATCCGGAATGTTCGCTTGGACTGCTCGTCGGGCCCCTCCCAACTGGAGGTCTCATGGATTACTCGCTGATGTTGCATGTGGCCCATTCCAGGGCAACGCGGGCACCTGGGCTCGAAATTTCGGCTCTTGGGATATGTGTAGCCTGACTTCCCTTCAGTTGCAAGTGAAATTCTCCGGATGGTCGGTGCTAAGCCGGGATGCAGAAAATCAGTTTCTGCCCCTGTTTAGACCAACATTCGTAAATGCACTTCGGTAAACGCGACGAAGATGCAATGCTAACCACACAGGTGTTTCGGCACGTGGACATGCTAATCACTGTGGACAAACATGTCAACATGCACACGTACGTATAAATGTGTGTGCAGATATACCGATGGATACATTGTGATACACGGCACCTTTGTGCACCCACACATCCATGTGCTTTTCCATGGCAAGAGACACATAGACGACGTACACCCAAAGCAAGGGCTAAGGGAGATCCCCGACTGCACGAAAATCTCAGAAGATGGTGGTGCTGCGGAACGCAGGAGTTTTTGGTTTAATGTCAGCATGTCCTGTTTTGATCGACACTTGCTGAGACGTCCAGCTCCTGAACTTGGAGAAGCCATGGGCCTTTGCTACGCGGAATACGGCAAGCATGCCTCCCAGTCGCAAGCTGGTTGGCCTTTGGAAAGATCGAAGGGCAAGTGCCGGGCCTCAGCCATGGAGGTAGCCTCCAAGCATCTCCAAGCCCTGAGTCATTGCTCTCCTCTTGCTTTCAAGGGCAAGCCGCAAGTGTTCTAGTCTGCCTCCGGACCTTTGTGACAGTTTGGTGTGGATTGTGGCGGTTGCTTTGCTCTTCCCCGCCTGAAAGAAAAGGCAACGGGGCGACACCCTCTACGTGCTTAGTTTCGGCATCATTGACCTCCTCATGCATGAGAAGGACGCACCTTTGCCCAGTTCAAGGTTCAGGTCCGGTCAGCCAACACTAGCAGGAGCTCACTGGCAGGGCTAGCTAGCCCGTCTCTGGTTGCTACCAACTGGCTGTTGTGCACTTGTAGTCAGGGCTTTGCCGAAACGAAAGAAGGTATGCACAGAATTGTCCCTGCTCTGATGTCCTCTCGGATCATCGCCATCGATTCAGCTTTGCAGCCCCCCATTCGGGTGCACCGACGTCCCAGTCGCAGGAGAACCGAGGGATGCTGAACAAGCCTCTCAGGATGCATTTCAGAGCTGCCTGCGCCTGCAACCGCCCAGATCAGTGTCCTAGCAGTCGGCGGGGCAACAACGGCCAGGTCACATGTCGGTGTTATCTTTTTTCGCTCATTGAGCTTATGTTCTACTTAATATCTCACACAAGATTAACCCCCCCGCGCCTGTGCAGACTGTAAAGTCCAGCATGACGGCGTTCGGAAATCCAAGCTGTGTTCTTTAGAAGTCAACACTGTCCCCGACGCAGCCGGCTGGCTGCGTTTCGTGATTTTCTTCAAGCTCATTTGAGCGGTTCTGTGCACTTTTCGTCAGACTTGTAGCGGTTTCGGCATCGTAGAACGCTACGGCACACTGCACGATTCTGTCATTCTCTCCTTCTGATTTGCAGTACTTCGCTCATCCTTGGCGCGGCATTGCCCGGTGTCCATCGAGATCAAAGCCCACAGCTCGCTTTTCATTCTCGTGCCCTTGCTGAGGTTCATGTCTGGGATCACTTTCTCACAGTGCCAAGTCAGCGACATCGACCCGATCCCAGCGAGAGACTACTGGACTCGAGCATGCTTGCCTGATCCGGGTTCTTTCTGAGCTGCTGCTTTGCATGCGTCTGTTTGAATGCTAGGCCTGGCCGGCTAGGTGAAAGAAAAGGGCTTAGCTGGCAACCTTGTGGTGTTTCCAGCAGCATGCACCATACCAAACTCCTCTTTCCCTGTCAATGACGGCAGGATACGCTTCATCAGAATGCTTGGCCTTCGACTCAGGCCTATAGAACCGCCGAGGGATACATCATAATTCAAGCTCAGAAGAAAACAGGCAGTATTGCAAACATGTGAGCTTGAAAGGCTAGCAACTACGAGCGAGCTGCAAGTAGTTTGAGAACCCATTCGTTTTCGACAGGTACGGTAAGAGCTGCACAAGCTGTTTGAGGGAGAAGAACCGCAGAGGACTGGCTTAGCACAGGGTCATTTCATGCTCCGCCTAGACAGCCTTTCACATCTTCTGACAACCACATGTTGAAGCGCACTGACACCTGAGATCACCTGAGGATTCACGTACTTCCAGAACAAGTGGGGCTATGAGAAGTCGAAGGAATCCTGCAAGACGGCGTCTTGAGAGACGGCCTTCTGCCGATTTCTGCCGCCTGAGTCCGCTTGCAGAAGCGGACTCAGGGACCCGAGCCTCACCAGCCACCTGGAACTGCAGGAAAAGAGGATGGCGTGGCGGATTACGGAATATGGACGAAGCGGCATGCGCCAAAAGCACCAAGCCGAGGTACAGCGGGTTCAACTCCCACAGTGCTCTCCAGCCTTCCCGCCAGAGCCAGGCTTGCGAGTGATCTAGGAGAGCACTGTTGGGCAACATGCGTGCTGAAGTGGCGACAAGGGCAGACATACGATAGCGGGCAAATACAAACACACTGACATTTCGCACTTTTCTCTACGCAGTGCCAGGTGGCCTGCCACTTCAACCGGGGCGATGCTGGGGTCCAAGAGACGCGCTTACTTGCAGAGAGCTGCTGCTTCCTTTACATTGGTACTTCAGCAGGCCTGATGCACTTCAAGAAGTGAATAAGAAACCACCCGGAATTAAAAAGGGGTAGCGATCTTGGACGGAGTCGGTCGGACTGATTGACTCCGCACCTGCAGATGAGCAGAGATGTTTCAGAGCTTTTGATACTTGTATGTGGTTGCTTCCGCCGCCGTGTGGCTCGATGCCCAAGTCAAAGTTGCATCTGCGGCCCGTACAGAGAGGCCTGCAAGACATCAACCTGTGTAGTTTTTCAGGGCCGGCTGTGAGTTTCTTTCAATTTTGAGCTGACAGGCCTAGATTGCAGCATGCGCGCCTATCGCGCTTTCAGCCAGGCTGGAAATCCAGCAGCTTGCCTTGTAGTTCTTTGTTCTTGTTTTTTCTCGCCAGCTCTGCCAGGATTGTTTCTTTTGTTCTCAGTGGAGGAAAGTCGCTCCATGTCTTTGTTGAAACCGACAAAAATGCCTGTCATTGTTCTTGCTTCTGCCTAAACGCACATATGGTAGCCTCGGTCAAAGGGAGCAGCATGGACCTTTAACATAATCATGCGAGCCGCCGCCACCACCGGCATCTAAATGCCAGCATCAACACCGGCACATCCCCCACCCCTTATAATTGTAAAATGGGGGGGGGGGTGGCGCATAATTGTAAAACAGTATTTTTTTACAATAACGGTTTCTTTTTACAATTACTGGTTTGGGGGGNGCATGAAAACCTCCGTCTTGCTGCAGGGGCAAGTGGCCCAGGAGTCTCATTCATGTGACATTCCGAAGAGCAAACATTCATTTGTCTAAATCGAAGCATTGCAGAGTCCTTCACAGTTTTATTCGTCCGAATCCAACCATTGCAGACCCCAGCCATGTGGCGCATGCGGAAAACATCGGAGCGAAAAACTGGCGCACAGTGTGGGAAGCCCATTTGAACTTTGGCTGCACCCGGTGGCTTACTGTGGTGTGGGAATCATTCGGGATCCTGGTGGCGGGGGGGCTGTGTAGCTAGCCTCGCAGATACATGGACGGCTCCGGATGGAAAGACGAAATTCAGATCCTGGTCGGACGCCAGCAACTGGGCAGCTGCCCATCATTTCGAGGCTCCTCACTAGTTACCGCCAGTTGTTGCCATGGTTTGGCTATATTCCCTTCCCTGCGCAGTTGCCGCCGGCGCAGTGTGATGCACATCTTTATGGAGAAGATGGTTGGCTGAANCTGTGCAGCTAGCCTCGCAGATACATGGACGGCTCCGGATGGAAAGACGAAATTCAGATCCTGGTCGGACGCCAGCAACTGGGCAGCTGCCCATCATGTCGAGGCTCCTCACTAGTTACTGATAGGTTGTTGTCCATGGCTTGGTTATATTCCCTTCCCTGCGCAGTTGCCGCCGGCGCAGTGTGATGCACATCTTTATGGAGAAGATGGTTGGCTGAAGGCTCGGGCTCTTTGCAGGGATCGTCCACTATGAGCTTTCGCATTNCAGTTGCCGCCGGCGCAGTGTGATGCACATCTTTATGGAGAAGATGGTTGGCTGAAGGCTCGGGCTCTTTGCAGGGATCGTCCACTATGAGCTTTCGCATTGGTCGGTAGGACCCTCCGAAGCCGAAGAAGGAGGCGAAGCCGAAGAAAGGGGCCCAGGCCAAGGATAGGTCTTTGTAGGGGTCGTGCACTTTGTTTGCATTTTCACGTACTGGCCGCGAGGACACTGCAAAGAAGCCGGCGGATCAGGCACCTGCCAAGGACGGGTCGTTGTTTTAGGGGTGCTTGCAACATGCTGGGTTCATTCTGAACATTGTTAGGACAAGCCGCAAAAAGCCGATGAGAAGGAGACCGCTCTCTCTGATTGTGTGACTCGTGGAGCCACTGAAATATTTGAGGAATCCTCCTCACGTGGTGGCCGCGGGAAAAGCGAGGCCCGACTGTCGTATTGGAAGTGGACGGGTGTAGAATTTCGGGTGCGCAGGCCACAACGACCGAGGAGCACAAGGCTGTGGCAGCGTAGTTCCTGCTCGCTGGGGTTGATTCGGATTCCCATGGCAGGAGTCTGGCTCGCTGGGGATTGACGAGCAGAAGGCCTGCTTGCGGCCCGTGGAATTCGTGCTTTGCCAGTCTTGCCAGGCTTCGACAAAGGCGAACTCATCGACTGGCGAGAAGGCTTTGGGGTNGGCCCGTGGAATTCGTGCTTTGCCAGTCTTGCCAGGCTTCGACAAAGGCGAACTCATCGACTGGCGAGAAGGCTTTGGGGTACTAGAGTTGTGGGGCTGTCGTGGGTCCGAACATTCGGCTGCCTTTACCTGGCCAGGCCGAGGATGCGCCCAGCCGACCTCAACACCCCGTTAGCCTGTTCCTCGGAAACGGTCGATTCCTTGTCGTCTTGGTTGTTTTGCCTTGCCAGGAGCCATCTGGGGTTCCGGATGCCACGGCGGATGCAGTGCTCAAGGAGCCTAACACTTGTGCGATTCCTGGGGTGTCTTTTCTGTGGAAAAGGCATCCCCGGAGGATCGAAATGGAGGGCACATCTTGGCTGATCATCAGCCCGAAACCTAAGCCGTTGTGCGGCTGCGGAGTTTGCCTGTTTTTCGTTTGTCGTAAAGCACGTAGACCCTNGCATCCCCGGAGGATCGAAATGGAGGGCACATCTTGGCTGATCATCAGCCCGAAACCTAAGCCGTTGTGCGGCTGCGGAGTTTGCCTGTTTTTCGTTTGTCGTAAAGCACGTAGACCCTGGACTTTTCGAGGAAGTCGGACGATGCCGCGATCGAGCACCCAGAGCAGGCGTCCGGGGTAATGGGTTGTTGAGCTGGGTCCTGGTTCGCAATTGGGGCTGTCGTGGGGCTTCCGTTGGAACTGCTGACATGTGCTGTGCAGCATTGCAGGAGCGGTTGAGCTGCAAACTCGCGGCATGCGGTCCAAACAGGGGAAAGTTTGCTGGGTTATGATTATCAGATGGAATCCCAACGGTGAACACATGGTCTAGCGATCCTCTAGGCCACTTCTGTTGCTTCCCATGGATCCCTCTTCATTACGAAGCCCAAACTGTGAACACATGGCTTATTGATCCTCTAGGTTGGAGAAATTGTGTGGACCATCCATGTTTAGGTCTGACAAACATTCGGAGCAGCCTCGCCATATCTCGCTGTGTGCTGCACGTGGCCCTCTCACCTTTNATTGTGTGGACCATCCATGTTTAGGTCTGACAAACATTCGGAGCAGCCTCGCCATATCTCGCTGTGTGCTGCACGTGGCCCTCTCACCTTTTGGATCCTCTGCTCTACTCTTGAATCCCCGAGAGAGCCAACAGCTTGAGCTTTCAGAGAAGATCGTTGTGCCGGTCGCTGCCTATTCTGGACTGACATACCACCTGGCTGTACGATGGCCNGAGAGAGCCAACAGCTTGAGCTTTCAGAGAAGATCGTTGTGCCGGTCGCTGCCTATTCTGGACTGACATACCACCTGGCTGTACGATGGCCCCAAAGCCAAGGGCTCCGATGAAGGCCATGAAGACAAAGAAGCCGATGAAGGCGATGAAGACAAAGAAGGACCAGAAGCCGATGAAGGCGATGAAGGCCATGAAGACAAAGAAGGACCAGAAGCCGATGAAGGCGACGAAGGCAAAGCCGCTGACGAAGAGGCCGGCTGGCAAGAAGGACAGTGCCAAGTTTCGCGAGGGCGAGGAGGTGCGGCCCGAGCCCGACTTGGTCATGTGGGGCCAGTACGAGGTCGGGCTGGTGAGAGATGGCGAGCTGCAGTGCTTCATGAGCGTGACGGGGGAGGAGTCGCTCCATGAGGTGCTGCAGCACGCCATCGAGGATACCTGCGACAAGGTGCAGTACAAGGCCATGCACATCCGGGTGCACATGTCCACGAAGCAGTCTGGCGAGTCTGACAACCTGCTGCCGAAGAAGGACGACAAGGCTGCAGATGATGATGGCGGGGCGAAGGACGATGGCCAGCAGAGCGACGTCAGCGGGAACTCCGACAACACGGGTACGTCGTCCTCGCACTACTGGGCCCAGCGAGGTCTGTGAGAGCTAGGGCCGGTCGCAGCATAGGAGCCAGACAGACAGCCACACACAACACCACACAGCCACACACAGCACACACAGCACACACACACANTGGGCCCAGCGAGGTCTGTGAGAGCTAGGGCCGGTCGCAGCATAGGAGCCAGACAGACAGCCACACACAACACCACACAGCCACACACAGCACACACAGCACACACACACACACAGCACACACACACACACAGCACCACAGCATATCACGTGCGGCAACCGAGGGGTGTGTTTCAAGGCCGATTGTGCGGGGTAGAAGCACTAGGGCACTAGGGTGGTACTAGTTTACTAGTATCATCTAGTATCATCCCTACATCCTAGGCATAGGCCGGGTATGGGTTAGCGTATATGACTGCTAGGGGTGNGTGCGGGGTAGAAGCACTAGGGCACTAGGGTGGTACTAGTTTACTAGTATCATCTAGTATCATCCCTACATCCTAGGCATAGGCCGGGTATGGGTTAGCGTATATGACTGCTAGGGGTGACAGGCACATCCTGCACAGTCGGCCAGCAGCCGGATTCGTTCCGGTGGATTGGAAAAGTTGGGTCTGTGCGGCTGCCCGTGGTGCTTCCTTCTAGTGCTCGAAGCCTACCCAAAAGCCCAAGCCACACCCGAACCCAAACCGAGCCCCATTCCCCAAAGCCTCCCGAAAGATCCCTGAAGCCCCGAAGCCCCAATCCTGTCCTACCCCCAACCTAAGGATTCAGGGCTGCGTCCTGTGTTCGGGNCACCCGAACCCAAACCGAGCCCCATTCCCCAAAGCCTCCCGAAAGATCCCTGAAGCCCCGAAGCCCCAATCCTGTCCTACCCCCAACCTAAGGATTCAGGGCTGCGTCCTGTGTTCGGGGTTTCCCTGATATGGCCTTGTGCTGGGGTTTTGGTTTGGGGTTTGCTCGACCTCTTATTCCCGTCTCGGTTCTTTCGGGGTTTGATGGGGTTTGGTTGCCAAGCCACCAAAGCCCCAACCCCCCNCCTGATATGGCCTTGTGCTGGGGTTTTGGTTTGGGGTTTGCTCGACCTCTTATTCCCGTCTCGGTTCTTTCGGGGTTTGATGGGGTTTGGTTGCCAAGCCACCAAAGCCCCAACCCCCCCTAAAGCCCCAAGCCTCCAAAGCCCCACAACCTTCCCGATCAACCGCCCATCCCCCTCCCCTCGAGTTCTCAACACCTAGAAACTTCAACACTGCATCAGGCGACCAGTCCATCCGATATGGCAAACGTCCGGGCCTTGCGATACTGGCTCTTCCTCCTTTCCTCCTGCTCGGTTTCCTTTTGTGCC
>BGNK01005047.1:7274-44578 GCA_003297005.1 Symbiodinium sp. clade A Y106 | reverse complement strand
GTCGGAGTGTTGCTATGTCTGCTGTACATGACATGGCAAAAGGGGTTTTAATCCGCAGCCTTCCCCTTTTGGAGCCGTCGCGGTGCAGCTTTGACCTGGAAAGAGTCTGTGCATCAACAAAACCCTAAACCCATAATCATCCCTCACTGTTTCCTGCAGCTCGGAAGGGCAACGCGACTCCTACCACCCGAAACCCATGAATTCCGAAGCCCGAAAGCCGAAAATCCTAAATCCAATGAGCTCTAAACCCAAGCCCTCAAGCCCAGATTGCCAGGGCTTGGGACTCAACGCCCCAAAACCGTATACTGCCCAAGCTTAAACCTCTTCGATCTTAATCCGTCACAGGCCCATGTAGCCAGGACGAAGATGCTTGTGTCAAAATTCGTCGTGCACCTCATGCTTGGCATGAGTGGCACGATTTGGGGCGGTTGATCCTTACTTTGCTGGTCCTTTGCTGCATGCAAAGTCTCATGGGGTCTTTCCCTGCTCTCCATCTATCGCTCTCTCTTCCTCCCTCTCCCTCCCTCCCTTCCTCCCTATGAATCTCCATCTTACACTACGCTCCTCTCTCTATCGCTTTCTCGCTCTCTGGCTTTCTTGCGCTCTCTCTATACAGGCATGATCAGATATTTGTGTAATTTTCGGAATAGATATACATATACATAGATACACATATATATATATATATATTTTTTTATGTATGTATGTATGATTTGTGTTGTTCGTTCACCCTCTCTCTCTCTCTCTTTGTGTCTTTTGGTAGTGGTGGTGTAGGTGCTGGTGCTGGTGCTGGTGCTGGCAGCTGGTGGTGATGGTGGTGGTGGTGGTAGTGGTGGTCATTATTGTCATGGTCATCATCGTCAGATGTAGTCGTCGTCGTTGTCGTTGTGGCAGTAGCAGTCCTAGGAACAGTTGCTGGAGCCTACCCAGGGTAGGGGCCCCGAGGATTTCGCTTTGGAGTTGCCTCGAAGTTGAGGATGTACGAGATTTCGGAAGTTTAGACTGCCTGTTGCTGCGGCAGGAGCCGCAGAGTTCAGAACAACCGCCTGTTTCTGTGAGTTTGTGAGTTTACATGAGGTTTTTCGCTGGACGGAGACGCTTCTTGGCTTTTCTTCCTGTCTCTGCATCGCCGGCAAGCACGAATTTCAGCCGGCAGGTTTCACTCCTGCGCCGTCCAGGGACTGCAGCACAAGTTTACTAGAGTGAGCTGAATGACTAGACCCAACTGGAAGTTGCTTTTTGTTGCTCTCGCGTAGACGCCCCGGTGGTTTCAGTGGAGTCGAGCAACAGCATCCGAGACCACTTCTCATATTCAGAGAAGTTTCGGAAACCAAAAGGCACAGACCTCAGGGTTTACATAGGATTTACGGCGCAAGACTTGTCGGAGCCTCAAATGCTCAGCTCCCCAGATCAGTTGTCTGCAGTTGTGGAGTTCGATGAAGCATGATTTCTGGGGCCTTATTCGGGAGAATGGCATTGTGCACTCTTGCAGCGACTACAACTAGGATTTTCCGACGTCGAGATCCTTGCCACCGGAACTGAAGAACGGTGTTGGGGTTGCGACTATACTGCACGCTGCATGGACAGAAGCTATGTCTAAGCTGAGCCCCTGGACGGCTGCTGCAGCGTTGATGACATGCAAATTTCACCATACCCAGCCCAACAGGCTACGAGTGGATTCAGTCTCGAAGTTAAAGGCCAAGCTGTAAGGCCCGAACCCGAATTTCCATCTCTGAATCAACCTCCAATCCGAAACCCTAAGCCGCGGTCTTTGCTCCTATGCTCTGGGACCCTTTTCTTGACAGCAGTCGAATGCAGGGAGAGCTTATTGTGGTGAATACCTGCTCAGCTTGTTCGTAGGCAGGCCTTGCATGAGTCATCCTAGGTAGATAGCCCTTGTGAAAGCCGCACAAGCAACTCTACGACACAGTTCTATAGCCCTCAGGCACCCTTCTATCTAACCGTCAGGCTTAGACTCGGAATCTTGAACATGCAAAATCGTACACAGAAGTCTCCCAAAATGATGAGTGTCGGTACAGAGCCCCCTAGTAGCACCCGTAGGCCGTTGAGGTACACTAAGCACAGTCTCGGGACCCACATGCTTTGGCCTGCTTCAATGCTATGTAGATGTATCTGGCCTGCTGCACCCTTTAACCCTGTGCCGTGAATCCTGAACCCTTGAAGCTTTAACCCTAGATCCCAAAGCATAAACCTGTAAACCCTAAACACTTCTTCAGAAACGTTGAGGAAGGCTCATGTTGGGCGCTTTGGTTAAAACGTAGCCTGCTGATGAGGACGTCCACCTGGGACCTGCGAAACTTGCCATAGCTTTATTTTACATGCTCAGGGCTTTGGGGTTTGAGGGTCTCTGGGTGTTCGAGTTCATACGGCTTGGGGTTACGGCTTGTTACAGTTTCCGAGCCTTGTACTCACTACTCAAAATCTGAAGCCTGAAGTGTTCGTGAATTCGAAAACAGCGGTCTTAAAGTCGCCAAAGTCAAGCATTCGCGGGAGAAAGCGGGTCCCAGTAAATGTCCAGGGTGCTTGTGGCTGGAAAGAATTCCAGCTTCCCTGCGTGGCCAGATGCAGAAACGGTTCATATGTGGGTTTCCGAAACCAGGGACCCGAATATAGTACCCTAAATAGTAGGATCCTGATTGTAAGGACCCCAAAATAAGGTACCCCCCTAACTTTCGGAAACTCCCGTATGATCCGCGGGGTTTGAGCCCTAAGGTTGAGGGTTCAGGGCAGCTTCTCTAGGGTCTACGAGGGCCTACTTGGAGGTTCATGGCTAGTTATAGGTGGGGTTATAAGTCCCCTAATGTGGCTTATAAGTATAGTTACCCTAGTTATGAGCCTACTTGTAACTAGCCATGAACCTCCAAGTAGTATCGAGCAAGACCACTATTCAACCCCGAACCCCACATACCCTCGCTAAGTCCCTGATTAAGCCTACCTCAACAATTGTATAGCGAATCCCAGAAAGTTGGAACATGGGTTTAGGATGATTAGTGCTAGGATCCCTTATACTTTACCTCGAGGGCATGAGGAGAATAATGTTCCAACTTTCTGGCTTCTACTTTGTGATGAGGACACCAACGGCCCAGAGGGAGTTCCGAAAGAGTTGACAGGGAGACTAGGGCCTGGGCCCTCCAGTTCCATAGTGCTTCAAGCAAGAAGGCCTGTGAATCAGAAGCCCTGAACCCCAACCCTGTAGTATCTGAATTCAATAAGCCTTAAACCAAAACCCACAGCGTCCTAGAGCACAGCAGTTAGCTTGGTGGATCTAGAGCCCAGGGTCTTGGGTGCAGGGTTCCGGCTGTCAGGTTTAGTCAGGGCTAAACCCCCAACCATCCCCCACCCCTAAACCCCCAAACCCCCTTAAAGGGATCCTTAAAGGGATCGTTTGGGGCTCCTTAAAGGGATCCTTAAAGGGATCCCTAAATACCCTAAACCGAACACTTCATTCACTTTCCTGGACATTTGACCACGCAGGTGCTGCACGCATGTCATGAACACACGTTCAGAAGCGAGCTCTCGAGAGTTTAGCCTAGTACAACCTTGGAGCTCCAGTTACCCAAATTGTATAAAGGTTGCTCATCATATTATATGCGTTATGCAAGCTTGAAAGTAAGTAAATGTAGTATGTAACACAGGTGACCTATTGTTAACAGAACTGGAGCCCTGGGACAGAACAGGGTATGAAGGTGTGCATCTCGTTTACGGACCCTGCACATCCCTGTTATAGGGGATTTTTCTTACAGTTGTCGGGGGCTATTTTTTGCGGGTTTTGGGGCTTTCAATCAAAGATCGTGCCATGCAGGTTCTATACAAGAGAGGCATGTAAGATACGGGCCCTTACTGTCTGTAAATAGCAGCCTCTTCATTACAAGGGCGCGCACATGAACCTCCTATGCTTCGGAAGCTCCCACACAAGGGTTTGGCCTCAAATGCTTGACCCGACCCAGGGGTTCTACTGGTTTTAGCCGGGTTCTTCTGGGTTTCCTGGAGTTTGTGTGCGGGTTCTACGATGTCTCGACTTCGAGCTTGAAGAATCGCGGGACTTAGGAAGTTTGGATTGAAGCTAGCGGCAGATACAGCTTCTTATGTACGGAGTTGGAGTGCTTACTCTAACTGTTCATTAGCGGTGACGGGAACCCAAAGACAGCCTCACAGCCCAAATTCATATGCTTTGCCTGTAAAGATTCTAGGAGCAAACCATGACCTTTAGCTAGTCTCCTTCAGCATTTTCAGAGGTTGTAGCACATCGGGCTGTCGGACGTTGGCTTTGGGCTTGAAGTCAGTGTCTGGTTAAGGCTTCCGGTAAGTCACGAAGGCCCCTAAATCAGCGGTTTTGTTTTAAGACTTGTCGGTCTAATAGTCTATTGGCTGCAGATTTGGGCAAACCCATGCCTAAACCCGGATTCCCTGGATCCTGAACCCACGCGAGGGCCTCCCTAAATTCTAAGATCACGCTTGTATTCCTGAAATCGCATTAGGTTTGTTCCTTCATCCCCGACCAACCACAAGCTTGCTTAGACCCAGCGCGTCGCTGAGAAAAGCTTCGCACGTCAGCGCTTTTTCAAGTTTTGGGTTTTGGGTTCAGGGCTATGAGCCAGGGGCCTTAACAATTGGAATAGGGTTTTGGGGCCCATTATACCATAATCATAGTAAGGTCGAGGGCTTTGGGGTTGCAAGGGTTGCGGATTTAGGATCCCGAGACCAGGTAAGGGGTGAGGTAAGGAATCCGAAGCCTAAACAAGGGCCGTTGCGAGTGTACATAGTTTGCAACACCGGGCTGCTGCGACTGTACTTATTTAGTCTGGCGTTCAAGGGTGTTTCGTTTTCAGGCTCCGTTTCAGAGACCAACTTCAGTAGGAGTCAACTGTAAAGGGAATGTAAAGCAGACCGGAGGCAAAACACTTCGCCCTCTGGGCTTTGCGATGAGTTGGGGGTTTTTGGTTTAGGCTCGGGCCCCCTCAACCTCCAACCCGAAACTCCTTGACACTAACCCAAGCCCTAAACTACCTGCTGTTTAAGGGATCATAAAGTCATAAACCATTACAATTCTCATAGGTTTCGGATTCCAGGCCACGATGCAAGACCCCACACTGTATAACCTCCTAAGTCCAGAAACACCCCGAGGCCTATAATCCCTAAACCCCAAACCTTTGAGCCCCTAAACCTGCGAACCCCCCAAAGCCCCCGAAAACAAAAAAGCCCTGTAACCCTGAAGCTAAGGAGCCGCTGACGGCGATGCGAACAACGCGGTCGCTGTCACCGAAGCTCGGCAGAAGCTTGCCGGGGAGTTCGATTATTTTGAGTTCAACGTAAGGCTTTACGGAATACTTATGGGTTCCAGGATTTCGAGGTGCTGTGGTGTTTCTTTTGCGACAGACCCTGATGCAATAGTTCTTCTGGGGAAATCGTGGTTTTGTTTTTGGATTTCGGGTTTTGCGCTTGGTGCTTCGTGGGTTTCTGGCCTTCTGGGCCTAGCATGTGTGATCCTCCGGACATTGGTCCAAAATCCTACGTAGAGGTTCGGGCTACTTAGGTCAGATGATGATAAGTGGTGTTAAGGTTGCTAAAGCAGAAATCTAGTTGCCTTGCTTGCTAAGTCTCCCGATACGTCAAGGAAGCCTTGGGTCCTTCACCCTAAACCGAAAACCCCAAGATTAAACTGCCAGGCCAATGCGCCCGGTGGTTGTGGTGCAAAACTCTGGGCCCATCGCAAGGCCTTGCAGTGCTCCTTGTTGTGACTGCTGCATGTAGGTCTTGAAAAAGGTAGGCCATTTGGGGTTAAGGTACGCCCAAGGGTTATTTTGAGGGTTTCCGCCAGGATTAGGGTTAAGGGTGTACGGTTTTGGATGGGTTACCCTCCCACAGGGTACTGTTGTGGGGAGTACTTCCCAGATCATAACATTAATTCCAAATATAGAAAAGCAACATCCTAATATAGAAAAACCACAGTCTACTATAGACGCACTTAGGCACGCACTTGGAATGAGAGTCCCCAGTGGTTGAACACGTGAGACCCCCACTGCATTGTTGCAATGGAACACCAATTAGCATCTTAAAGAAAATCACCATCTTCTCAGAACTCATCCATGATAGCACGGAGAACACGTGTGGCTGCCGTTCGAAGTGAGAGATCATTCTGTGAGTTTTGTCTCAGTACATCTCCGGCCTCAGCAATTTCAGTGGGAATACTCGATTTGAAGCAGTAGCCAGCCCAATGGTCAGCTCGGCTGTTGTGGAATATTTGCCAAAGATCCAGGGTTCCTGTAGCTTCCGAAAGTTCCCTATGTGCTTTGACCCATTCAACTTTGACCTGTCGTTCACCATCTTGTCGTAAGAAATTTGCTGCCGTTTTGAAGAGGTCCTTGTCAGGGTGGTTGGCCCACTTTGCATCCTGGTAGCCATGTTGGATAATATGGTTGATTCCTTTGATAGACGCACTTAGGACTCTGGAGCCTGAATGGAGCCCTACTGTATGGGCCTTAACAAAATAGCACCTTTATATAGATCCCTTATAGTATCCCTTATAGATCCCTTATAGTATCCCTTATAGATCCCTTATCGTATCCCTTATGGTCCCCTTTAAAGGAACCCTGAAGCCCCGTCCGTGGAGTCCGAGATCCAGGCCCGGGAGGCCCGGGGGACCTCTTCCAAAGCGCCTCGCCTGGGGCGCACCCTCTTCCGGCTCCCTGCGCGAGGCGGCTCTTTTTTTTTGGGGGGGGGTTTAGGGTTTAGGGTTTTTTTGGGGGGAGCTTTGGGGATTCAGGGTTTTAGGGATTGGGGTTTTGGGGAGTTATGAGGCATAGGTCGACTGTATATCTCTCTATACACACACGTATGTGTGTATATTTGTATATACATTTTCGTTTATATATTAGATTGACTGATACTCGGGGCATCGAGTGGTTTTCGGAGCACCCGGGACGGCCGTGCTTGAAGATAGGCGACTTCTGAGACCATACCCTAAATCCGACAAGTGCCGAGGATCCAAAGGTTTCCAGTAGTCTATGTTTCCCGGACATTCTAGGGCTTTGGTCGGGGTCGTTTCTCAAGCCACTTAACAGTGTCGCCTCTGTCTCAGCCGAACGTGGATTCTGGGGTTTCAACTTCACGTTGCAACTACGTTTGAAGGGCTTCTCAGATTATTTGTTGACGAACTTCCAGGGTTCTCCGCCTTATGAGCTGTCACCGAGCTGTGCTTCGCAGATAAGCCGCGTCAAATGCCCCTCAAGTCCAAGAAACCAGGGAACCCCAACGATTGAAGCCAACATGTAGACAAACATCATATCTCAGCAGGCAACCTGTTGGGAGATTCCGTTGCTATCCGAATCAGATGCTTCACTTCTGTCGGGTTCGCAACTCGCGAAGAAAGCAGGCAAAAGACGGCTACTATGCTGATCTGCAAGAAATACTACACCATGCTTCGTACGATTGAGCAGGTTTTTGTTGGTTCACCGTCTGTGTTGTGCTTGTTGTCTGCCAACTTCGACTTCGTGCTTTCTTTATGTGCATGATGTTCTTAGAGTTCAAGCATCACACGCTTCCTACATGCTCATTGTTCACATCGGGCACTTTTTGGGTCTAAAGTCAGACCCATACACCCCTGCAACAACCTAGAAAGCCAGAACACCAACCCTAAACCCTAAACCCCTAAACCCTAAAGCAGGTGGGCCCGAGGCCTGCTTCGAAGACCCGGATGCAGCTCTGAGGGCAGCTCTGTGGGCTTTCCTCGTCTTGGGGTTTAGGGTTTAGGGTTTAGGGTGTGTCGACCAAACTGTTGCGGTAAAAAGTATGTGCGACGGAAGTCAGAATTTTTTTGCATAAGGGAGTTCGTCACGTCCGTGGACCCCGACATATTTCCCACCACAACCCACCCGGAGCATTATTTCTCAGCTTAAGTCCTCTGACAACTCTAGAGGTTGCTCATGATGAAGGCCCGGCGAGGCGAGATGCAAGTCATGACGCTCACTGCTTACATTCAAAGAGCTTCGCCTGGCGAAGGCAACTGCAAGTCGCGAAACTGCATAACTCAGCGGCTCAGTTCCTGGCACTTGGCCATAATTAAAATGCACATTTTATGAACAGAATTTGGTAAGCCAAAAGCAGCCACCGTGTTCCAGATTTCCGGAGAGCAAAGCCAAGTTTAGAGCAGCCACACGAAAAGAACGGCCCTGTTTTGCTGCAGAATGTGGCTTGGGCCGCCTTGGGCACACATGGACCCCGGATGGTTTAGAGCAGGCACACGAAAAGAACGGCCCTGTTTTGCTGCAGAAGGTGGCCCCGCCCCCTTTGGGCACACACGAGCACTCGAGGGTCCNCTTGGGCACACATGGACCCCGGATGGTTTAGAGCAGGCACACGAAAAGAACGGCCCTGTTTTGCTGCAGAAGGTGGCCCCGCCCCCTTTGGGCACACACGAGCACTCGAGGGTCCATTTCCGAACCAAGGAGTCCCGAAGGGTTTATAGCAGCCACACGAAAAGAAAGGAGGGGACCTCGAGATTGGCACCTGGCCCAGGCTAAAATGCACATTTTATGAACAGAATTTGGTACTGCAAAATCAGCCATATTTTTCCAGGTTTATGGAGNCTGGCCCAGGCTAAAATGCACATTTTATGAACAGAATTTGGTACTGCAAAATCAGCCATATTTTTCCAGGTTTATGGAGGGCGAAGCAGACTTTAGAGCAGCCACACGAAAAGAACGGCCCTTTTTTGCTGCAGAATGTGGCCTTGACCGCCTTGGGCACACATGGACCCCGGATGGTTTAGAGCAGGCACACGAAAAGAACGGCCCTGTTTTGCTGCAGAAGGTGGCCCCGCCCCCTTTGGGCACACACGAGCACTCGAGGGTCCNCTTGGGCACACATGGACCCCGGATGGTTTAGAGCAGGCACACGAAAAGAACGGCCCTGTTTTGCTGCAGAAGGTGGCCCCGCCCCCTTTGGGCACACACGAGCACTCGAGGGTCCATTTTTTGATCCGGGGGTTCGGGGTTCCCCTTTAGGGCCTGATCTTACTTATAAGATCACTAAGGAAGCCTTGTTTTCAGTTATTGAACTTACTTGTAAATGGATGTAATTATGCTTATAATTACCATTTACCTCGTAAAGACTAGAAGGTCATTTGTTGCTTTCCCGTACAAGGTGTAATACGCTCCTGTGCGTGATAAGGCTTAAGCAGAGCATTCGGGCTTACGCTTTTGAGTCTAGGGTTTAGGGCTTCGGGTTTAGGGTTTAGGGTTTAGGGGTGTGTTGAGTGTGTGGCTCTGGTAGCTTGACATTGTTGACGCCATGGTGGCGATGATGACGAAGTTACGATGAACATGGTCGCAGCATGATGGTGGTGGTTGCATGACCATGCATCTAAATCGGCGGTGATGTATATTATATGCCGCTGTTGTCATTTCCTTCATAATCATCATAATCATGATCATGATGATGCAATGCTGCTCAGCATCGCATCATCAGCATATTCATCATCGTCGTCATCTTCATCATCGCCATTGACATTGCGGGTGCGGCGGCGTCTGTCAGCCCTGGCCCTAAACTGAGCCTGTGACTTACAGGCACATCAAGCTAGAGGATTTTGGCATGTCTAGTGCAGGCATGAGAGACCCCAAGATTGTTTCACGGAGTGTAGTCAGAGACCATCGATTGAATCAAAAAGGGGCGATGCGTGGGACAAAGGCCAAGAGGTATTTGCAGTTGTCATGTCCTCAATCCAATTTATTCGATTATCTATCCCTGTTACGATAACTCTAATTTGTTGCTCTCCTGAACAAGAGCCCGGATGCCCTCGAGACTAACTACAACAACCACCTCCATTCTCAACCCCAAATCCATAATCTTCTCAGCCCGACGCTCCAAGCAGCCGAAGACAACGGTGCATTAAGGTTTGCATTAAGTGGCCCCAAGGCTCAGCAAGAGGCAGAAGCGGCACGCCTCCTAGCAAAGTTCGCAGTTTAAGGTTTCTGCCATCAGTGGTAGGATCTGTTTCGCTTCCACGGAGCATCTATAGCTTTCAGGACACCGAAGCCAAGTCGGCCTGAAGAGCCTGCGAAGCCCGAAATTCGGGCACGCGAGGCTATCAGCACCTTCCCCGAAATGAGAGTCCACGAAGCCATATCAAATCTCAGAGTGGGCTTAAAGTAAACTTGAAGTGGTCTAAATGACGGTAGCCCGTAACATACCGCAGCAGGCGATCCCCTTGTGCACACAAAATTCGTCATGAGCCCGAAACCCCAAAACATCGAACCTTGGAGTCCCAATGGCTTCGTACTTCAATTCTACCTCCACAATCTCCTTCGACCCTGAAGTCTAAAACCCCAGCACTTGCTAAACTCTGAAGCAAGAATATAGGGGCCTTACTATAATTACAGTATAGAGGGGCCCGAAAACCCTATTCTAATTATTAAGGCCCCTATATTAGGCTCCCTAAAAAGCCTTGAGCTTCCAACCTCTCCACAGCCATGGCCGAAGCTGTTGCGGCCGCCCTCGCGAACGCCCGACTCTCAACACGATTTCACGTGTCGATTCGGCTTTCGAGTTTGGTTAGGGTTTGGGGTTTGGGGGATTCAGGTACCAAAGCTCCCTAAAGAAGCACTTCTCCTGGAAAGGTTTCGGGCGTAGGGCTCAAGGCATAGTCCAGCTTAGATCTTCTTTCCATGGTGGGCTTCGGCTTCTTCTGGGTTCAGAGTAAGGGGCTGAGATTGCCGCGGCCGCGACGTGCGCCCGGCAGCATGGTATGGTCTGTGGAACTTGAGGATGTAGTGGGGGCTTGAATACCACATCTTGCGGATTAGGCTTTCCGTACCGTGTGTCACAGTAGCCGCTATTGATGATGAATGTCTCGCGTTTGACCGCACTATAGTGCGGCTACTATGCAATGCAGCTTGTCGCCGAATCAAACAGACTCCTGGCTTCATGGCCATACAGTTGTATCATGCCCCACGGCAGTGTTTCTCTCCAGGGTTGCGTTTATCAGCACCCGCATTCTGGGAATGTCGATGTCGTCCAAAAACTGGCACCAGCTTTGCAGGGGGCCTTTCGTGTGATTGTATCATCCGGTTGTCTCAGTGTTGGCGCGGGCTCCTGAGGATTACCTCAAACTTAAATACTTAAATGCCAGGAGAGGGTTTCAGGTCTGGGATTCCAGCGATGGAGGTCGGTGTCAGTTCACTAATCTTCTGCCCCACCACTTCTAGGATGTGTACCAGGAGGGCAAATATGTCGTGACGCGAGCTCGCACAACACTGCTGGATTGACAAGCCCGCGATTGCAGCACATTATACTTCAAGAAGTTGTCATCTTTGTTCAATTTCAACTTGAGCACAGCAGTCTGGACATGGTGAAACCCATTAATTCGATGTCCTTGGATTTCTAGAGGGTGGCATCCGATCTGCGACCTTGGTCTGCAAAGAAGTTGGTAGGAACGCTGGCGGTGCCATGGGAGCCGAGAACTCACGTGCTCGTCCAATCGTTCATTGTGTTGGGAGTACGGACTTCCAACCTCCGGCAGATTTTGACGAACTCAAGTTTGAGCCAACGCCGTTCGCTCACGGCAGTTGCCGTGAGACGAGATCTTTTCGAAGGAAACTGTGCAGGCAAACAGGACTTTTCATGTCGGCGGGGGAGAGTGGATATCCGTTGTTGTAGACGAGAATAAAGTATATCCCTGTGTGGTGAAGATGTTCAAAAAGCAGCACGTGACCCAGGCTCAAACGTGGAATCAAGACTTGTCAGCTTTGACTCTCAGCCGTGAGTTGAGTGACAAGTTCAACAAGGTTTTCGTTTCTCAGATGGACAGCACACACAAGATCAGTTTTGCAAGGGCTGTGCTGTTCAAGGTGAGTGCTCCTGGCTCAACCTCCCATTTCGGCGGACAAAGCATGAAGGGAGGCTTCTTCGCAGGGCTTTGCACCCACGTCATATTGGCGGCAGCTTTCCCAGAGGCAGTGGTGCAAGGTCTGCACTCGTGCTGGTGTCTCATCCATGCTGACAGCACCTCCCACTAGAGATGCTGCTGCCGAGACCAGGATAAGCAAGAAATAGTGTGTGTTGAGCCCTATCTCGATGGCAGTATTGTTAAAGTGAACAGCAACTCTGGACACTGGAAAGAAAGCAAGCATGCGGAAGTAGCCCAAGCTTTTGCGCATTGGACCTGGCGAGACTAAGGGCGAGAAGCCGTCTGTGATCTGCAAGGTGTACAGCACGTGGCTCTTCACAGACCCAGCAGTACACACGCTTCAAGGAGGCTCGGGCCCCACTGATCTGGGCTTTGCTGGAATGCATGCTTTCTTCCATTTCCACAAGTGCAACGAGATGTGCAAGGGCCTGCCCAAGCCTGATACCCCATCTTCTCCTCCTCCATTTCTACAGTGCCGGTCAGAGACCACATTCTCCTGGGAAGTTGTCGATGCGTCACGTTGTGCACGTCAGCAAACTGGAGGCACCTGCTATGCCCATGCTTCCGCGACAGTCATTCGGGCCGCAGAAAGCCGCATTATTGGACGCTGCCCTGAAGATCACGACAGCATGGTCGAGCGCATAATCGGCAAGTATGGCAAGAACGGTGCAGACCCAAATAAGGTGTTGAATGACGAATGTCCGAAGCTGTGCCTTTCTCACAATGCCGTATGCCAGAGCGAGGCAGGAGCAGCGGTACAACGAGGACATGCAATTCTGGCCGCATTCTGGCTCACAGAGGCGGGATGGGAGTCGTTCTCCAATTTTTTCAAGAAGAACCCAGGGAAGGTTCTGGATCACTTGCCTTCTCAGGGCAAGCATGTTACCAGTGGACATGCTGTGGTTATCGTCGGACAGAAGCCGAACGTCTGGTTCCTAAAAAGCTCATGGGGCCCCCAGTGGGCTGACAGCGGCTACTTCCGCATCCACAAGGACGTTTTCCAAGACATCCGGTATCACCACGTCTATTTCCTGGAGAACAATCTGACTGAAAATGACCGGCAGGCATACGAACGGTGGCATAGGGTTTAGGGTTTAGATGGTCGAGCCACAGCTTGCGACGTGAACGGCAAGCAAGGGCTCAGACGGCTGGACTCGAAAGCGGCCCAACTAAATTCGGCTTTTCACTTAGGAGTTGAGGTTTAAGGCGACTTCTCTCACCGAGAAACCAGACAATGCTTCAAAGGAAGTACTGGTTGCCAGCGGTTGCCACGTTGTCTGAAGAATTTGGACACGACGCAAGACCCCGATCTGCATCTTCACAAATTCTCTGCACTCCCCGACAGAAATCTTGAATAACTCTTATTCTCGAATGCAAAGCAAGCCACGAAGAAAAGTCCAGGCACAGGCCGCCCAAAAGCAGCGGCAGCCGACGCTGCCGCAGGCGCCGCCCCCTTCGGCGCCTCCGCCCCCGCCGCCAAAGCCGCGGCTGGAGAGCCAGGCAAAACAGCTTTTTTCTGCGGGTTCGGGACTCAAAAGGGTTGTTTCAATCGATGTTTGAGAATATAGCCCTTAATTTCAGATTCAATTGTCAGGCTGTGGGTACGTTACAGATCCGTTACGTATTTAAAAAAATTGGCTGTGTATAAGCCTTTCAACGTGGCGTGGTTTGGGCTGCAACGGTTTCTCCACCCCATTCTTTGTGTCAAACCGCTCCCGGGGTCTCCTTGTTGCATGTAATTTTAGTCCCAAAAAGGGAGAAGTAGTCACCCTGGGCCCTAATGCCTGAAGCATCCTGAAATGCTGAGCCCTTACCCCGCAATGAATCCTTATATAGAGCTTGAATAGAGAACGCTTTGACTTAGAATAACCACCCTTGTGCAATTCCCTAATCCTTGAAAATCATAAACCCTAAAACGGGCTATAGCTCCTGGGAGGCTATAGCTTGCGGGAGGTTCTTGTTTTGGCCCTGGATGAGGATGAAGGGTGCGTAGGCTTAGGGCTGTTGGATTTTGGTTTAGGATTTTAGAGTCAGGGCTGCAATTGTGTCTTTAGGGTTCCAGGTTTCGGCCATAGCGAAACGTTTTTTTTTGGGTTGGTGTGCATTTGCAAGTCTATGCTTGCAGATATCTTACACGAGGGACGGCATACGGATCCTTGATGGCCGTGGGGCCAGCTTCAATTTCCCAAAATGCTCCAGCCGGGGCGTTTTGGATTTGCACGAGGATTCTGCGAAGATGCGACGTGCTTGGAGATGGTGCTCCGATGGTTTCATTTCATCATGCGCCTCAGCAAATCTATGCCCAGCGCCCCACCCACCTGCGATCTCTGGAAGAGATTCTATGCGCCCTGCCCAGGCAACTGACGAGGTCGGAGCATGAATCCTCCACCCTGGATATGTCTACCCCTTAGAATCGAGAAGAGAATGCTGCTAGATTGATCTCAAGACTCACGCAGACTTCGAGGGCTGCGGCCAGCGTGGGATAATGTCCTATACAAGGTGTTACATCGCACAGCCACGACGCTAATCCGGGCTCAGGTTGACAGCTCCAGTCCGGAGCATTCTTCGAAACTCAGGTTTATGCAGGAGTTTCGAGTATGAGGGTTGCGGGAGTTGAGTTGAAATCTTTAAAGCTTCATACCCCCGGCAGCCCCGAGCGTGTGGGAGCTTCAGAGCATCGGTAACCACCCATTGTCGACTCTGAACTGCAAGACTTTTTAGGTAAAGTGAGCCCAACTCCTCATGGGGACGCCCAATCTCAACCAGCACCCATGTGCAGCCCTGGGGCAGGTGGAAGTGATCCTCAGTGATGAAGACAGGTGGCCACCTTGCTTGTGAAGGGTCTTGAGCTTGCTAACCGTTAGGCACCCCAGGAGGTGGTAATGCTACTCATCCAACAGCCATCTGGCGAAGCCCGCGAGCCTGAGTTTGCTTCTTCAGCTATTTCAGGACCTGGGATCACCTCTTGTGGCACAAGATTCCGGTTTCTGCATCAGCGCGCTGGGTTTTTGTTCTGCATGTCAGATGAGGATCATTGGGCAGCACGTTCTATTTATTATTTTTCGGCACTCTACTGTATTGCGTCAAGAACTGGCTTCAGTTACCGGCTGATGAGCGTAAGCAGAAGGTAGTTCGGAGATGCCCGGGCCCAACTTAGTAAGCGTAGTCGCCTCGAAAGTGTCAACCTCACGGGAAGGCAACCGGCTTACCTCCATGGGAATCTGAAACAAGCTTAAAGACCCAACCGCCTCAACGTCGACCAGTAAGTAAACTGTAAGCTGCCAATTAGCAGCTCCAATTCGCCGTAAACCTAGACTCAAAAGCCCTCTATCCTAAACCGCAAGCCCTAAGAACCTGAGTTTTATGCTCTGCAGAGCTCAGAACTTTCATTTATACATAACCCAGCCTTTGCACCTAAGCCCTAAGCCCTGAGCCAAACAAACCAAACTCAAGTTTTGCTCCGCCAAAAATGCCCAAGTTGACCAGGGCCCAGCTCGAAAAGCGAGCTGAGGCCGCACCCGGAGTTCTTCAGTGGCTCAAGAGTTTTATAGGGTTTAGGAAAGTTGGGTTTAAAAGGGTCAAGGGCTTGGGGTTGTTAGGAGTTGGTTAGGTTTAGGGGTTTCGGGGTTTAGGGGGAAAGGGCCGGAAAGGGATTGAAGTTTAGATTTTATGTGCTCGGGTTTCTGAGTCTTCCTACCAGGTTACTTTCTCGGATCTACTGCTAATTTAAGTGATGGTTGATGATGGCAACATCCAACCCTCACCCGAAATGATATCCCTCGGGGTGAGGAGATTGGAATGACAGCTTTCGCGCAGCCGGCGAAGAGTTCTGGGCGGGCTCTAGATTCTAGATGCTTTGCTGAACGCTCTGCACAAGGAGACCTTGAACTAAAGCCGAAATCCTGAACCAAAAACACTTTAAACTTGAAGCCCTAAACCCTGTTTTTCCCTGCGCAAGTCCGTAGATCGCTGAAGCCTTGAAGCCCAAACCCTGAACTGCAATACTCTATTTCCGAAACCCGTACACCCCTACCCCAGCGTGTCCGCAGGAGATGGCCTTGAAATCACTGGCGGCACTTCCCGAGGAACCTTCCGTTTGGTTTAGATTGGGCTTGAAGTGGGAGCTTACAGTCGGGCTTTGTTTCGGCAGGTTAGGGTTTAGCCTGTTTAGCCATTGTTTGAGTTTGGGCCCGTCTTAAGGGCGAAGCGGTAGCTTTTGAGACTTTGATAGGAGGAGGGCTTTCGGATCGACACTTCGGCGAAACCCCCAAGGGTGAGCTCGAACATGCACTCAAAGCTTTGAGGTGACCCGTTCAAGATCCCCCAAGGCCCGACCAGGCCCGGCATGAGCCGCACGGGCTTAAGCGGGTTACGGAAGCTGGTCCGGGCCCTGAGTTGGGCAACCCTACACCCTGCAGCATTTAGTGCTTGGGGTGAGTTTTCAAGCAAGCAGCCAACTAAGTGGAAAGCGCATAAGACCCAAGCCATTTCACCCTGCACCTCGCTGGCATACCTTGAAGCCCGGCAAATAGTGTGGACCCTTGATAAATGAGCCCACCTTCTGTGAGGGCCTTGATGTTTGGATCCTGGACCACTCCTTCTTGACGGAATGGGGTTAACCATCAGGGGTCTAGCCGAGAATTACTTGACACGAGGTATTGGGCCAGAACTTTCGAAGAAGATTTGCGCATCATTGCTGTCGAGGCGACCAGGGGCACGAAGCTGCCGGCCGTGAAAGCTGGCATTCTGAAAAGGCAGCTCGTTCGGGGAGTCTGGGGGTTTTGGGGCTTGGACTTACTTTAGAGCATAAGGCGGAGGGTGCTGTGGGTTCTACAGTCCGATCTTTCAGACCGGGGCTGAAGACTAGTTTGGATGTGGGAGTTTCCGAAAATTGGGGGGTACCTTATTTTGGGGTCCTTATAATAAGGATCCTACTATTTAGGGTACTATATTAGGGTCCCCTATTTTCGGAAACTCCCATGTTGTTTTGTTAGCACCCCGAAGTCCGGACCTGGACCAGGGACCTCCGCGATTGATACTTGTTTCATTTAGGTAACCCTGTATGGTGACCACAGCCCTCAGTGTTTGGGCTGCCGCCCGAACCACTGCATCCTTTGCGGGGTGGCGAGTCTGATCTATGAAGCTCCATGCAATCTTTGTTCTCTCGTGATGCAGGCGAGGTATTGTTGCTGATAGTGCAAAGCTGCAGTGGCGCTTCTCATCCAGCTAACCCCGCCGACAACAGTCTGCATGTTGTACTGTTGGCAAACAGCCCGATTTCTCGATGCATCCTTATCTTTCTCCTTCTTCCTCGGTCTCTGTTCCTCTGTCTCTCTCTCTCTCTCCCTCTCTCTCTCTCTCGATCTGTTTCTTTCTTGCTTTAACATGCAGTTAGGTGAGGATTCTGGGGCTTGCTTATCCCGTGTTCGTTGTTTGGGCATTGACGATTTCTTACAGGATGCCATGCTGCCCTCGACGCAGGTTTCACGCTTAGCCGCTGCGCATCGTATCCTAGAAGAGATCTCAGTCGTGAAAATCCAAAAACCAAAAACGAAAAACCCTTTGCCTAGGGTTTTGTAGGTGCGCCGGGGCTCTACTCGTGAGGCTGTTGAGCCAAGCACAGAAGGACCTACCGAAGCCCGTGGAGGTTCAAGAGCTGCGGTTTCAGGGGGTTGGGGTATACTGTACAGGGTTTAGCTCAGCTGTTGCTGCATTCCTCGATTTGTGTCTCCCTTTGGCCGCTGGAAGATTCATGTTGATAGTTTTGTGCAAAAGGTGTCACTGTGATTCTTCGGAGATGTCAGAGATCGTGCATTGCTGTCTATTGCCTCTCCAGAGGTCATGGGATCCGAGCTTTGAGCTAGGCGGCTGGGTTTTTTAGACTTGATATGGGCAGTAAAGGCATGGCGTATATGAGTCATGAATTCTCGGAGGCCCGAAATCTCAACGCTATAAGTTTGACTCAAAACCCCAGTTAAACTTAAGAATAACGAATGCCGCAGCTCGAATCAAGTAAAGCTTTAAACCGACATCGCAAGTTGATCGTTGGGCGTGGTTATGGCCACAGGCCCTCAGTGTGTGTGTGTATGCGTATGCTCAGCTATGTGTTTGTATGTATACGCAATAATAAATACAAACAGATATCTACATTTAACATATAATGTATATATATACATATGCATGTGTACATATTATATATACACACATGCATAGTGTGCATATATATATATGTTTCTGCATATGGAAGCACGTTGAACCGGGATTCTTCTGCACTGAACGGAAACGCAGCATTGATACTATGGGAAGACAGTCTCGTCCCGACCTCCCTCATGAAGCTCGCCGGTGATGAAGACGTGGTACAGGTCTGTCTGTCCGTCCGTCTGTCTGTCGGTCTGTGTGTTTGCATGTATGCACGTATGTATGAAGGCTGGAATCGTTCACACAATACACATACATTGCACATTTATCTGCGCGCATGCAGCATACATACACCGCGCACGTACAGATCCTTCTCGCTCTCTTGACACATGAATTCCCCGGATGTATGCTTTTTCACAGGTCCAGACTCCGCCACCCATGCCTCCGACCTCGATGCCTCCCGACCTCGATGCCTTCGGTGGGGATGCCCAAAGGTTGCAAGTGTTTTGGGCATAGACTTTGGCTGAGGGCTGGGAGCTTGGAGTTTTAGGCTGTTAGCGCTTCAAGGGTTGAGGATGCGGGGGTTTCAACTTTTGTGGTGCTTCAGGGTTTGAATGGTGCAAAGTTGGAATATTTGGCATGATCAGATTGAGATTTGCCGGTGCCGAGTTTCACAGTCGCAGGTATGCCTCGACACTCACGTGAGAATCGTCAAGTTTCGGCCATGGGAGCGCATAGAGGTAAATTAGGCTCACCACCTTAAGCCCAAACCAACAAGACCTCAACTCAAGACTCCAAGCCATGTGATCCACGCATCGAATGGGTGCTTGTTTCATGTGTGTGCGAGTTTGACTCCAGGTTGCACAGTCAGGCTTGCGGAATTCCATGAGCTCTTGAGCTTCAGCCTAAAAGCGATCATGGTAAAGCTCAGAAAAGTTTCGTCGTTAGTTTTGGAATGGCTGGATAGATCACAAGCCTCCAAGTCTGGAAGTGCCCAAACCTTATCCGAAAGCCTGGACTTAGTCTTCAATCCCGCCTCGAGCCCAAAATCCGCAAACCCTAAACAACCTTAAAGGATAACATCCGGAACCCTGAGCCCTCAAACGTGACAGGAGACGAAGAGCTGCGGCTTGACTTCCTTGCACATGAGCGTTAAGAGCCCATGTAACCCTGTAAGGGTTCCCTTGAAGGGTTCCTTTGGAGTTTGGAGGTACTATAATGAAGGGCTTTTCGAAGGGGAACTTCAGGCTACCAGAATACCATATCTGCAGTACAAGGTTTGTAGTATTTAGGGTATAAGGATCCATGTGCTTCTCTAGGCTAGTCTGGGCCCTGAAGTTGCCCTACATAGGAGGAGCCCCATTCGGCCCATTACAGTTTGTTGCCAGAAGCCCATTGACATACGTAGTGCCTTTAGGAGATCCGACATGCCCTAAACTCAACTTCTCGCCTGTCAATGCTTCATTGCTGGCACCTCCTCGTAGTCAGTATTTGCCGTTCTACTTGTATCAAACACGAGTATCGCAGGCATTTGCCACCTCATCCACCTGTCGCAATGTGCCTGCGAGAGAGCCGGACCCTACCTGCTGTTGATGGACAAAATCCTGCATGACCCTAAGGACCCTAAACTATGGGAATTATGGTATATTCCTTATAATGGGTAATGCAGGATTTTGTCCATCAACAGTAGTACGTACCTTGAACAACCCAGGCCTGCTTCTGTTTGCAGGGTCCCACTCTTTACTGTATGGGGTTACTGTACGAAGCATGGTTTTTTTTTGAGCCATGTTGTGAAATGACCCCCAAGCCCAAGCCCCGAGATCTGCCCAATATCCCGCAACTAAGAAGCACATAAGATTTCCTTATCAAATCATGACAGAATCCCAAACTTGATTTAGGGAGTATATACAATACCCCGTAATTGCTGCATATTGAAAGATCTCGGCTATCCCCCCGCGCTGCAAAGGCAGAAGCTCCGCTGCGGCCTGCGCCGCCCGCCAACAGTTTCTCGTTCGATTAGACTTTAACTTTGAGCTCAGGAGTTTAGGGGTTTTCGTCGGGTTTCTAGAGGGCTATAAAAGTTAGGGAATTTGCATTGCTTCGGGTTTCAGGGGATCGAGTGCATATCTTTCTGTTCATTTTCCTTTGGAGCTGCCTCAGTCTGTGAGGCTAGTTGTCCGAAGAGTTTTGCAGATCAGATGTTAGATAAGGTTGCAGTGTACAGCAGGGCTTATAAACGTTGGGTAGGCAGGCGTGGCTGGACACCGTTTCGTCGTTGTCGCGTCAGCTCAATACTGTTGTGGATGCTGCTGCGGATGCTGACGCAGATGATGCAACTGCTGCTGCTCTTGCTGTTGCTACTGATGCTGATTCTGAGAGCGAGACAGAGAAAGCAACAAGCAGGTTGAAACCAGGAGACAAAAAGGGAGAAATACGACAGAGAGGAAGAGGGTGAAAGAGAGGTGCCGATCCGCGGCTCTGGCAGGTACAAGCAGAGTATCAGCTACATAAGGCGAGTACTCGCATCACCCAAAGTCATGGTTCTGGTTGCCACGAGGAGCTGCCTCCGCCCCAAGATGGCGTGGAGACTTTAGGCGCGCAGGGGTGGGGTACATATATCAGCCAGGGTCTGTAAGGTTATTTACCTTCCGAGCCCCGCAACCATTGCACATCATCCCTCGCTATTCTGCTGTACGACTCTTGGATACTTCAAAGCTGGGCTGGTTTAGATTATGGTTTGTTTTCGCGGGATCTCCAAGACCATGTGCGTTCCTGTTTGCTTGCTACGGGAGTAGAGTTCATTTCCATATCAATATCTGCTTATGACTATGGTTCAGGTTCGGGTTTCAGACCCCTGAGGGGCTGCAAAGGCGAAGAAATACATTCTAGTCCACATTAAGAAAAGGGCACTTCTGGACTTCAGGAACTCATCCGTAAGGTCTCGAGGAAGCAGGGATTCAGAATTGAACCCTGAAGCCCCAATCACACCGCCCGGATAGATCAACCCTGAAGTCGGATTGGTGGACACATGGAAGCTTGGTTTGCTCAGGTCTTGATGCACCGAAAAGAACGAAGAGCACACCCACCGACCCCAATCCCGGTCAGATTATATCTGAAAGTTCTGGTTATCCGAAAGAGCCTCAAACTGAAGCCTCTGAACTTCTCAACCCTAAAGTCCTACAGGCTCCAAAGGGGGTTGGAATTCGAGTTCTAAGCTGCCGAGGGGATGAGCCCTGGTTCGCAGACCCCACCGTGCGCTTAGCCCTCCGCGATGCCGTGGACGCGGCCTTGCTGCAATGAGTTCGGGCTTAGCAGGGTCTGTAGGGTTGGGGTTTTAGGGCTGGGTTTAGGCTGTGACCGCCTTAGGGCTTCAGAGTTTCGGGCTTGGGGGCTTATGCGGGGATCTTGACTTCGGGCCTCATGCTCTTTGCGCTTACATGTACGGGTCGAAGGAGGTGAAAGCTTTCCGATTTTCCTCGTACATTGGTGTACCAACCCTCGCTGTTTTGGTTGGGATTCGAGCGGCAAACAGCCACGACTCGAGAATCGAGCATAGTGGCCTTTCCAGCAGGGTCAAGGTCGCCGCGCTCAAGCAACTCCAAACTAAACCTCTTAAGCACTGATCCGGAACGTAGTGCCGCAACATACACTGAACGTCACGCGCTGCAAGACTTGCCTTTTCAACGACCAGCAGCGCAACGCGACTGAAACTCTTCCTCTCTACGCAATCCCAGCATCCCACACTTCATGCCTATCCGTAGACTTTATCGGCCCTGTCGAACCTACAGTGACCAGTGACCACGAGAAACTTGGAACATGGATTTGAGACGATGAGTGCTGGGATTCCCTTAAGGGCATGAGGACAATGATATTCCAACTCTTTGTCTTCTATGAAGAACCCAAAGTTACTTCCGCCGAAACTTCTAAGGACCAGGGGCTTAAGCCCTAGGCCATCGCGACGAGCACTAAACCAGACCACCCCCAAAACCCCAAGCCGCAAAGGACTCAGTCAGGCTGCCACAAAACTGTCTAGCAATAGGGCTTTCAGGGTTAAGGATGGATGGCTGCGACCTAGAAATGCCATGACATCATACTCCCTATATGAAGCCCAGTTCCGAGTATCTGGGCTCCTACAGTGGGCACGCGGTTGAGATCAACGTTGCCTATGGTTTCAGCATGCAGTGTTGAGGTCTTAGGCCCTGGGCCCAAAAGGCCTTAACCCTCAACCCTAGTCCACATAGCATTTCTCATATCACTGCCCAACTCCCGTGAACCCTTACATCCCTCAACCTAGAACCCCTTTACGACCTTAGGAGCCTTAGCAGCCCCCTTATCAACCCCTGTGACAATCGCAGTCTTCAACCTCCAGCCCCGTAAAAGGTGGCACACGCAGAGTTCAAGATCCTCGCAGGGGCCTCGAACCGATTTCTGCATCTCCCGAGTAAAGGCTTCAAAGTTTACGGTTCAGAGTCGCTGCCGCTCAGAATGTTTTGGAGCTTCGGGTTTCTACCGGCCTCAGGATCTCCGGCACGTAGAACTCACGGTCATTGGACTTTCGGGGCTTAGGTCAGGGCCTGGGGCTTGGTCCTAAGCGGGGTATAGCTTCGTAGTCATAGATTCTAACATGGAACTGCGTAATACACTTGATACCATACTCGAGACGTTTTGGACAAGGAGTCAAGCGGTTGATGAAGAGTTTACACTTACAGCGAAGTGGGTTGGGGCTTTAGGGGTTTAGGGTATGTACTCGAACAGTGTAGTGCCCTTCTAGAACGGATCCCTCATAGTACCCTTGCAAGGGGAGCCCTTGCATGACTCACACATTCTTGAGACAGGCAGTCTTAAATTCTTGGGCGCTTAACCCTAGCCAAGCCTTAGATATCCTCGGATTCTACACCCACAGCTGCTCAACCCCTATACCCCTAAATCCTAGAGCCCTAAACCCCAACACCCCAAACCCCTTCTTGGAAAGGCTGAACCTTGAACCCAACCTTGTAAGCCTACACCCGAACGGCAGTCTCCTGCAAAGTAGTGGTCCCTGGCCCAGGAAGATCCCGTCTGGTTCTTAGTAGAGAATGGGTAGTCCCTGTATAATCCCCAATAATAGACTCCATAATCCATTCCCCCATTCCCTACTAAGAACCAGACAGTATCACTAACATCTTGCACTTTGATCCCGAATCCTCGGACCTTAAGCTTTTGGAAGCCGAGTGCCTCAGGACGGGGAGGCCTTGGGATGGTCGATAACTATACTTGTGCCATAAACTCTTTTAGTCCGAAACCCTAACTAAAGCACAAAACAGGCCTACACTACAAGCCTACAGTCCGCAAGATAAACACCTAGAGCCCTGACCACCCCTTCCTCTCACCACCCCTCAAGCAGGAAGGTGGAAATCCCCACAACGTTGAAGTGTCAGAAACCTTCAGCCTCAAACTCCTGATGCCTCAACACCCACAAGCCTCAAACCCTAGCCCTTTAAGCCTCAAGCACTGTTCTGGAGGTTGGCAATCCCGCAGAAGAGATCGCCAGGACTGTTTGTTGGGATTTTACTTGAGCCTAGGGGGTCCGTTGCCCAGAAGCAGGGTTTTAGGCCTAGGCAACCGTCTGCAAGGTTATTGGTACCTACATATAGGCCCCAAAGTGGTTCCTTTTGGGGGGTTCATATTTAGAATTCTATACGGTAATCCCAAAAAGGAACTACTTTGCGGCCTATGGGTAAATTAAAGCCTTACAGTACTATTGACTTTGACACTTGGACACTTAGGGATCATGTCTTGTGGATTTGGGGATTTGCTATTTTCATTTTTGAGGCAACGGGGGGTTCAGCACCTTTTGGCAAAGGCAAAAAGGGTACTGGGATTTGGAGGCTTGGAGTTTTGGGTTCGGTTCCGGAGGGCGCCGCAGGCTTCGGGGATTTCAGGTGAAGGCTCAGAAGCGCATCTGGGGCCCGAAGTTCTGGGCATGTCAACTGGGTAGGGCTTTGGGACATTGTATATTTTCCCTTATTGGGCTTAAGAGGATCTTATTTACTAATATTTTTCAAAAGCTTTAAAGGCCCCACGTAGTCAACACTCAAGTTTTGCGGTGCTGAAGAGATCAGTCACAATAACAACACTAAGTAGTCGTATAAGCGTAGTTGACCAAAATCATGACCCTCGTCGTCATCCTCATCATCATCACAAGTATCATGTCAACTTAACAGTGAATTAAGAAAGAGGAGGAGAAGACTAGCAGCACAGCAGCAATCGTTGCACTAGCCATGTTCACCGTCTGCCATTATCATAGTATTTAGTCGCAATAGTAATCAGGCTTCTTTAGTATTCACAACTGCTGCTGACATGCCAGGAGCATTCATCGATCCTGCAAGACGAACATTGATGAAGAACCCTTATCAACACAATACCTGATCACCACTAGAACCCCGTCCCTACCTGAGAGTTTTCTTCCGGTCCAGCCAGCATTGTCTTTGCAGTTCTACGCCGGGAAATATAAACCCGAAACCATATGTGCAGTGTTGGAGTGCAGGGAATGGCTTGAAACAACTGACCAGTGGGTATGGGGAAACTTGGCATATAACTAGATACACTTTACACTTTTTGGGATAATATCACCCACTATAAAACTTAAAGTATACACTTCTTGGGGCTCAGCAACTAAGGAAATTAGCTTGAAGCATCAGGTTTCGATCCTGCAGGCTTGCCACTGCAGAAATACTCCCAAACCCACAAACAGAATCTCTGCCTAAACCTGTCTAAGCAAGACCCTGCATACTACCAAACATGCCGAAGCCGAATCCGGGTTGCATTGCAAACCGTGAAGCCCTCACCTCCCTACTCTAAACCCTGAAACCCGAAAACCCTAGCCTTCAACCCTAATCGAACCATACAGAAGCCGCAAAACCCCTAAACCCCGAGCCTCACAGAACCCTCATAGAATTTTCTTGGAAGCCGTCAGCGCTAACCTAAAGGCCTTCTTTAATCCTTGTACCAACCTGGTCGAGAAGCCGCAAAGAAGGCCCAAGAAGCCAATTCCTAAACCCTAAACCCGAAGCCTTAAACCCTAAACCCGAAACCTTAAACCCTAAACCCGAAACCTTAAACCCTAAACCCGAAACTCTCAACCGCAGAAAAGCACCAACAAGCCGAACTCCGACAGGATCTGCCCCCGAGACGGCCGAAGCCTCCGCGCCGGGGCTGTACTTCGGCTGGGTGGCCACTTGGATTTATGGAGTTTTAGGGTGTACGTGGACGGATTCTAGGGTTTGGAGAGGTGAAGAGTTTGTTTAGGGTTTTTACATTAGGGGTGAGTACCACCCTCGCTTGCAATATAAACCTTTGCTTTGAGCCTGTAGGGCCAGACAAAGTGTTTAAGGAGGCCTGGGTCCGTCGGGAAGGTTGGCGATAAGGGCCTGCTTCGGGCTCCAGTGGTATAGCCAGAAGCTGCGGTCGAACACGGATCAGGCTTCGGGAGAAGGTTTGACTCGGAGGGCTGGGCAAAGGTAGAAGAGTCCTTATCCAGATGAGCCGAACAGAAGCTAGGCGCCAACCTTCAACTCCAATCATAAGGATCAGCCCTATGGAACACTTTGAGCAGAAACCACAGGTAGCCATCTCGGTGGCTATGGCGATGCTGACGTTGCCTATGCCTTTCGTCCCTTCGCTGATGATTTCTCAGCACTGTAACGGAAAGGGTTTAGTCAATTGTTTTCAAGTGCCTTCCGGAATCGCAATATCGACACCTTCCCTTCACAAGGGCTCATGATGATGCACGGATGTTTACACCGGAGCATCCTAAAAGATCGCCCGCGACATTTCTGTAGGGACTACGGCAAGGGATTTTGCCGAGGTCAGCTGTCGCGCGCACTGCACCCAGACAAGAATCCAGACAATGCGGATGCAGGCTGAGTATCTGCCGGGGTCATGAACAGCTGACTGCCCCAATGGTAAGAGGAAAATGGCCACTGGAGACACACAGTCGTCCTCGTTGCTGTCGTCGTACCAACTGGAAGAGGATTGCGTGAATCTACGCCGGCCTAGAATTCTAGAATTCCCACACTCCTTAGACGAG
The DNA here is from genome assembly GCA_003297005.1 of Symbiodinium sp. clade A Y106. Classification (NCBI taxonomy): domain Eukaryota; class Dinophyceae; order Suessiales; family Symbiodiniaceae; genus Symbiodinium; species Symbiodinium sp. clade A. The sequence continues at coordinate 18,449 of BGNK01005047.1, read as the reverse complement.
TTGCAGCTTGGAACTACTATTGGTTGCTTGCCCCCTGAGTGAGCCTCAACCCAACACCAATCGCACACGCCGAGCACCAGCTCCTGCAAGTGTATATAGTGACCCGAACGAATCATAGTATCAACGATGACAGCATTTTGCTTTTGAACAATTAATGATGATGAATGACATCATGAAAGCCCAGTGTACTCAAGGCCTGTTCAGGCTTACCTTCCGGAAGACGTTCGAGACCTCCTCGTGGTCCACAATCCCGTACTTACCTTCGGACCCCTCCCTACTCAGAAGTCCAGTTGCCCTACACACTTACTGCCCCACTCCTTGTTCTTGTCAGTCGTTGTTCTACGCCCTTATACAGTCATGCGGCGGGGACCCATTAACTGAATGCTGTACATATAAACAATTCTGGCTGTCTGGGGAACTACGGGCATCAATCACGCTTGATTGGATGGAATTTCCTGGCCAGCCCGACGGCACTTGTGCTTTAATCAGATCAAAGATAATCTAAGAACTATATTCCTAACTTCATACTCTTCATCTTCATTGCATGGGAGTCTCTAGAAGGTTCAGGGATTAGGAAAGTTTACCTTAAACTACCAAAACCCGGTAGGTTAAGGTAGGCTTAAGGTGCAAATTTGGGGCTCCCGTGGAGGCGATGCCTTCAAGCGGCTGAAAGAGGCTCAGGAGGAGCTGAAAATCAGACCCGGCCTCGGTAGTACGTTCTTTTTGGTGTTCAGGGTTTACGGGGTGTAGGGGTTTAGGGGTTTAGGTTTTTTTTTGTTTTGGGTTTAGGGTTTAGGGAGACCTGTCAGGTCTCCCGTTGGGCCCTGTTTTCCTGTTTTGTAGTCTTCGGTTGCTTATACAACTCTACAGTACCAAAAGGGAGACGCTTTGTATTCCTAGGTTACTTGGGATCCTAGGCTGGGTGCCTCGGAGCCCGAAACATCATGGTCTCGGTCTGGGTTCATTTAGGTTTCCTTAGGGTTTCGATGGAGTGTTACCATGGGTTCTGTAGGAGTTAATCTATGTAGGGTGTGGAAAGCTGGATTTTACATAAGTCGGGCTTCTTGAGCTGTTGGTGCTACAAGGTTTGGCAGCAGTGCTTGTGCTGTGTCGGGCTTGCTGCAAGGTTGCATGGTGTTGCTGATTTGTTTGGGAGCGCGGGCTATTGTATTGACATTGCTTGAAACAGTCCCACATCCTTAACCCTAAACCCTCAACCCTAAACCCGTAAACCCCTAACCTTAAACCCCTCAAGGAGAACTGTCTCAAACACCACGCCTCGCGGCTACAGGACCCCCGGGCCCCCTAAGCCTAGCCTTTGACGACAGAGCACCAAAGCTTAAAGAATCCCAGCCAGGACTGTACCTAGCTCCATACTGAAGCGGAAACGTCTGAGAACCATCCAACCTTACGCCTTATACTCCCTAGAAACATCTGTAGGTCTATAAGCCTCCTACAGTCCGGCAACGCCCCAAAAGTTCAAAATCAAGCAGGCTTCAAGCTTCACTCCGCACAACACTGAAGTCCTACAGATCCAAACTTGTCATCCCTAACCGTCGCAACGAGGCCTGGAGGACGCCCGGGCGCTCATCCGGCGCCTGGCAGCACCCTTCCGCTTTGCCTCCGTGGGTGCCGGCCTCTGTCTTCCTAGTTTTCTCAGAAATATATATATATATATGCATACATACATATATCTATCTATATATATATTGTCAGAAGTCGTTGTCTTCTTTTGCTTGCAACCAATTACTTTGCTAATTATGGTTTGTATATTGTTTGCTTCGCTCTCTGACGTTAAATGGAGCTCTAAGGTGCTAGTTTACGCCGGCTAGCGCGGCAATTAACGACGCTCTGGATCCCTGCACTGTTAGGATCGAGTTGGAGGGATTCGGGCTCAATGGGTGTCGGGGCTGGGGGATTGATTGAGGGTGTAGGATTTTTCGAGTTTGACGGTCTTGCTGCGCTCCGGATCACGTTGTGGTGCCTGGGTAGGAGCCTTCTGAATTGAGAGTTGCGTGGTCGTATGAACGTGATGTAGACTTGGACTCTACAGTTGCTACACACCTATCTACGAACAGGGTGCATGAATTTCCAGCATGGATCTCGTTGGGACAGCTCAAAGCAACGTGAAAGGCGAGGAGGAAATGCGCCGCCCTCAGGCGGCGCTCTTCGCAGAGGCCAGACCGCATGGCTGTTTTCTTGTCAAGACTCGCGGCCCATATTTCGGCATCCTTATGAAGAAGATACCATAACACACTCGGAAAGTAGGAACTTTTGCAATGTAGTATACCTACTATAATTACAACACGATACTGCCAGTTGAGGCCGTCACTACCTGGAACTTCACTGGTCTAGCCTCTCACACCACGAGCCCGAAGATATGCAAGCCCCAACCCCGAAAAAGGCTCGACCCTAAACCCTACAGTAACGTCGAAACCCTGAACCTTACCAACTAAAGCGGAGGATCAACAAATTTGAACCCATCTGTCATGCGACGAAAAGGCTGAGGGTCTTGGATTCAGGCATGCGTTTGGTTTGTAGGGCTGTGAACGAGGACGGCAACTACGCTGACAGATCCATGGTTCCGGGTTCAGGGCTGCAGGTTTAAAGGGCGTAAGGCATTTGATGCTTCGGGCTTGAAGGCTGTTGGTCTGTCTTACGGGCTTTGCTTGGGAGTCAGGACGAAGCCACCGCAGTTCTGTTCGGATGGCGTGCAGGATCCTGATGCCAACTACGATACTGTGTGCTTCCTCGTCACCTCTCTAATAGGCTTTAGCAATTACCGATACTATTTTGGGGATATTATACAAATACATTATTATGGGCCCTAAACCCTATTATCATTATTAAGGCCCCATATATTACCTGTTATGAGAACTTAAAGTCAGTTCCGAGCAGAAACCCAGCGTCTGGCTGTACCGGCGGCAGTGGAAGCATCCGTTTACGTAAGTCCAAAGAACTCCATCCGGCCAAGGTTTATGGGGTTTGAGGTTTAGGGGTTATGGGATTTAGGGCTTAGGGTTTAGGGAACTCAGTGGCGCAAGCAAAAAAGTACTACAACTCTTCGCAAAGCTTTATTACTCTCTTCTTGCCATGTGGGAGGCCACTCGCTTAGTTGCATCCGTGCTGGCGCTCAGCACGGAAGGTACGCTGATACCAGTGGGGCAAGAAGGGCGGAACGGCGAAGTTGACTCGATAGTGCATTATGCTCAGGTTTGTTGTCATGTGTTATAGCAGGGTTCAAGACTTCACTATTGTGTTTTTGGTATCCCGTTTCACAGAGATAGGATATCGGATAGAGTTCGGGCATGTTCAAGTGTTCCGTTGCTAGGTAGTCTGCGTTCTGCATGTACACTTACATTTATGAGGCTGCAGGTGTTGCTCGATTTAGCCGAGTTTTCTGCAGTGCTGTTTCTTTTTCTGTCAGTTCAGTGGGATGCTCGATGTTACAAAGTGGTCTGATGCACTAAAGAAGCTGAATAATTTTTGCAGACACTTGTTTGATATTTTGTTTTGTGTTTACGAGCATCAGCATCTTCCCTGCTAGGGTTTTTGCACCCAAAACATTGTTGGCTTCGTAGACAGGGGCTTGTCACTTGTGGCCTAGGGGTAGCGTCTACGCCACCCGGGACCCGGGACCCTGAACTTGTCCGAAACTCCTCACCCGGCTTTGAAGCCTGCATGGGTCCTAGACCCTCAGCGCTTCCAGCGGCAGGCGTCGTACCTGCAGCAACGCGACAACAAGCGCAGGCGTCCCTCAGTGCCACGGTCTGCAATCACGGCCAGTGTTTCGAGATAAAGGGCGTTTCCGTCTCGGAAGTTCGAAGAAACCAACTTGCTTAAAGCACGAGGAGTCCGAACCAGGGCATCCCCGAAGCTGAGCAGAGAAATGATCGGAGCCCCGAAAGTTCTGAGCCTGAATCCCTGCTTAAAGGCTGATGGACGCCATAAGCTTAGGATTTATTTGATCCATTGCTACATCCCATGTTGCTTCAAGTGCAAGACGTCACAACCTCTGCCCGAAGTACAATCTTTGCAGCTCGAAGCTGGACAGCTCCAAACCTTAAGGCTCCGGCTCCACATCCGAAATCCTTTGCTGCGACCCGAAATCCTGCACAACCCAAGCCTTCACACTTCCGAAGCCTCAGACTCCACAGAGCCGCAAACTCCGCAACACCCTAAACCTTACATAAACCCTAGATAACCCTAGTATAGGGCCTTAATAAAATAATAGGGTTTTGGGGGTATATTCAAGAATCACCAAAGTAGTTAGGCCCCTATATATAAAAACCTTTACCATGGCCCAGGGCAGCTGCCCGGCGAGGGCGGCGGATGGGCGCTGCCATCTGCAGGGGCCGAGCCCTTTGTCGAGGCTCGATCCCTTTTCGGGCTGACCTGGGGGTTTCCACGAATTTGGGGGTACCTCATTTTGGTGTCCTTAGAATAAGGATCCAAATATCCACATGGATCTTCTCAGGATACATCCAGCTACTGTTTTAGGGGATTACTTGTCCCTATGGTGGTACCCTTTTGTGTTCAGCCCATTACAGTACATGGGGAGCCGACAATGTAGAGTTTGGTTTCTCATGTTTGAGTTTCGCAGGCATTGGGTTTTGCGCGCCCATGTAGTTCAAAGGCCTCGAGAGCATCGGGGTTCAGACGTTTGCCCGGCACACGAATACGTGCCACTTGCAAACCCTTCCAGGGTGGTGCATGGAAAATGGGCTTCGCCCTGTAAAGCCCAAGCTGAAGTCGGAAGCATTCAGAGCTTCGCGAGCAAGCTATGGAATTTGGACCCTCCTTCTGAAACTCAGAACTGCCCGAAATCCAATTGAATGTTGTACATGGTGGACCAGGGCCATGTACATGAACACATGTGTGCGCTCGTTTCAAACTTCTTTTTTTCTGCGTCTGTTTGCTTGTATGCATGCATGTGTTTCTGCAAACCCGGGAAGTCGTAAGTCTCAACGCCCTAGCACTGGGGTGTCGGATTTGGTTGCTAATAAATCTAAGATAATCTATAGGGACCTGAATCATCCGTAGCAGTCTTCCTTCGCATAAGTAATGCCCCGAAACCCTAAACCCTAAACCCTAGACCCTAAACCCAACCCTGTATTGGAGTCTGAGCTGCAACTTCAACCTCTGAGCTTTCGGCTTGTCGTTTCTGAAACCTTCCTGGACACCCTACTCACGGAAGCCCAGCACGACCATAGGCTCCATAGTAGTTCCTTTTTGGGGTTCATATGTAGAACCCTATAAGGTAATTCCAAAAAGGAACTACTATGGGGTCTATGCGTAGTGCCCGGCATCCAAAGATCCGGCTTTTCGTCTGGAGGAGCTGCCGCAGCTTTCGCCTCGCCATTGTAGGGCCTGATTTTGGTTTGTAGGGCTGGGGGTTTGATCTGCTGTTTTAGGCATGCCTAAAAGATCAGATCGGGTTTTGATCCCTGGGCCTTATGCCCTTCGAGCCCAGCCCGGAAACCCTATAAACCCTAAACTCCTAAACCTCCCCGAAGCACCCTAAACCGCTATAAAGCCCTAAACTCCTAATCCCTGAATCCCTAAACCCTAAGTGGCATAGACCTTTAGGGTCTATGTGAGTATTCTCTGGGGGGGGTACTAGTAGCAGTGGTACTACTAGTCCTAGTACTAATACTAGTAGTACCAGTTAGAACTAGTACTAGTACTAGTACTAGTACGAGTATTAGTACTAACTCGTACTACTACTACTACTACTACTACTACTACTACTACTCTACTCCTACTAGTACTACTAGTACTAGTACTAATACTAGTACCAGTAGCAAAAATTTTATCCATTTCAACCATTTCAACCATTTCAAAACGGTTGAAATGGTTGAAATGGTTAAAAAACCCTTGTCTCCGGGCAAAGGCAGAAGGAATTGAAATGGATGAAATGGTTGAAATGGCTGAAATGGTTGAANCATTTCAACCATTTCAACCGTTTCAACCATTTTTAATACTTTGGGCTTCCCCGGGAGCCCAGGAGTAAGAATTTTATCCATTTCAACCATTTCAAAACGGTTGAAATGGTTGAAATGGTGAAAAAACCTTTGTCTCCGGGCAAAGGCAGAAGGAATTGAAATGGATGAAATGGTTGAAATGGCTGAAATGGTTGAAATGGTTAAAAGTTTTATACATTTCAACCATTTCAACCATTTCGCAACGGTTGAAATGGNGGCAGAAGGAATTGAAATGGATGAAATGGTTGAAATGGCTGAAATGGTTGAAATGGTTAAAAGTTTTATACATTTCAACCATTTCAACCATTTCGCAACGGTTGAAATGGTTGAAATGGCTAAAATCTTTATCCATTTCAACCATTTCAACCATTTCAACCGTTTCAACCATTTTTAATACTTTGGGCTTCCCCGGGAGCCCAGGAGTAAGAATTTTATCCATTTCAACCATTTCAAAACATTTCAACCGTTTCAACCATTTTTAATACTTTGGGCTTCCCCGGGAGCCCAGGAGTAAGAATTTTATCCATTTCAACCATTTCAACCATTTCAAAACGGTTGAAATGATTGAAATGGTTAACAAACCCTTGTCTCCGGGCAAAGGCAGAAGGAATTGAAATGGATGAAATGGTTGAAATGGCTGAAATGGTTGAAATGGTTAAAAGTTTTATCCATTTCAACCATTTCAACCATTTCAAAACGGTTGAAATGGTTGAAATGGTTAAAATCTTCATCCATTTCAACCATTTCAACCGGTTCAACCATTTTTAATACTTTGGGCTTCCCCGGGAGCCCAGGAGTAAGAATTTTATCCATTTCAACCATTTCAAAACGGCTGAAATGGTTGAAATGNGAGCCCAGGAGTAAGAATTTTATCCATTTCAACCATTTCAAAACGGCTGAAATGGTTGAAATGGTTAAAAAACCTTTGTCTCCAGGCAAAGGCAGAAGGAATTGAAATGGATGAAATGGTTGAAATGGCTGAAATGGTTGAAATGGTTAAAAGTTTTATCCATTTCAACCATTTCGAAACGGTCGAAATGGTTAAAATCTTTATCCATTTCAACCATTTCAACCGTTTCAACCATTGTTAATACTTTGGGCTTCCCCGGGAGCCCAGGAGTAAGAATTTTAACCATTTCAACCATTTCAAAACGGTTGAAATGGTTGAAATTGTTAAGAAGCCTCTGTCTCCGGGCAAAGGCAGAAGGACTTGAAATGGATGAAATGGTTGAAACGGCTGAAATGGTTGAAATGGTTAAAAGTTTTATCATTTCAACCATTTCAACCATTTCGAAACGGTTGATACGGCTGAAATGGTTGAAATGGTGAAAAGTTTTATCCATTTCAACCATTTGAACCATTTCGAAACGGTTGAAATGGTTGAAATGGTTAAAATCTTTATCCATTTCAACCATTTCAACCGTTTCAACCATTTTTGATACTTTGGGCTTCCCCGGGAGCCCAGGAGTAAGAATTTTATCCATTTCAACCATTTCAAAACGGTTGAAATGGTTGAAATGGTGAAAAAACTTTTGTCTCCGGCAAAGGCAGAAGGAATTGAAATGGATGAAATGGTTGAAATGGCTGAAATGGTTGAAATGGTTAAAAGTTTTATACATTTCAACCATTTCAACCATTTCGCAACGGTTGAAATGGTTGNATTGAAATGGATGAAATGGTTGAAATGGCTGAAATGGTTGAAATGGTTAAAAGTTTTATACATTTCAACCATTTCAACCATTTCGCAACGGTTGAAATGGTTGAAATGGTTAAAATCTTCTTCCATTTCAACCATTTCAACCGGTTCAACCATTTTTAATACTTTGGGCTTCCCCGGGAGCCCAGGAGTAAGAATTTTATCCATTTCAACCATTTCAAAACGGCTGAAATGGTTGAAATGNGAGCCCAGGAGTAAGAATTTTATCCATTTCAACCATTTCAAAACGGCTGAAATGGTTGAAATGGTTAAAAAACCTTTGTCTCCAGGCAAAGGCAGAAGGAATTGAAATGGATGAAATGGCTGAAATGGTTGAAATGGTTAAAAGTTTTATCCATTTCAACCATTTCAACCATTTCGAAACGGTTGAAATGGTTGAAATGGTTAAAATCTTTATCCATTTCAATCATTTCANAAGTTTTATCCATTTCAACCATTTCAACCATTTCGAAACGGTTGAAATGGTTGAAATGGTTAAAATCTTTATCCATTTCAATCATTTCAACCATTTCAACCGTTTCAACCATTTTTAATGCTTTGGGCTTCCCCGGGAGCCCAGGAGTAAGAATTTTATCAATTTTGTCCATTTCAACCATTTCAAAACGGTTGAAATGATTGAAGTGGTTAACAAACCCTTGTCTCCGGGAAAAGGCAGAAGGAATTGAAATGGATGAAATGGTTGAAATGGCTGAAATGGTTGAAATGGTTAAAAGTTTTATGCATTTCAACCATTTCAACCATTTCGCAACGGTTGAAATGATTGAAATGGTTAAAATCTTCATCCATTTCAACCATTTCAACCATTTTTAATACTTTGGGCTTCCCCGGGAGCCCAGGAGTAAGAATTTTATCCATTTCAACCATTTCAAAACGGTTGAAATGGTTGAAATGGTTAAAAAAACCTTGGTCTCCGGGCAAAGGCAGAAGGAATTGAAATGGTTGAAATGGCTGAAATGATTGAAATGGTTAAAAGTTTTATCCATTTCAACCATTTCAACCATTTCAAAACGGTTGAAATGGTTGAAATGGTTAAAATCTTTATCCATCTCAACCATTTCAACCGTGTCAACCATTTTTTAATACTTTGGGCTTCCCCGGGAGCCCAGGAGTAAGAATTTTATCCATTTAAAACCATGTCAAAACGGTTGAAATGGTTAAAAAACCTCTGTCTCCGGGCAAAGGCAGAAGGAATTGAAATGGTTGAAATGGCTGAAATGGTTGAAATGGTTAAAAGTTTTATCCATTTCAACCATTTCGAAACGGTTGAAATGGTTAAAATCTTCATCCATTTTAACCATTTCAACCATTTCAACCGTTTCAACCATTTTTAATACTCTGGGCTTCCCGTGGAGCCCAGGAGTAAGAATTTTATCCATTTCAACCATTTCAACCGTTTCAAAACGGTTGAAATGATTGAAATGGTTCAAATCTTTATCCATCTCAACCATTTCAACCATTTCAACCGTTTCAACCATTTTTAATACTTTGGGCTTCCCCGGGAGCCCAGGAGTAAGAATTTTATCCATTTCAACCATTTCAAAACGGTTGAAATGGTTAAAATCTTCATCCATTTTAACCAGTTCTACCATTTCAACCGTTTCAACCATTTTTAATACTCTGGGCTTCGCCGGGAGCCCAGGAGTAAGAATTTTATCCATTTCAACCATTTCAACCATTTCGAAACGGTTGAAATGGTTGAAATGGTGAAAATATTTATCCATTACAACCGTTTTAGCCATTTTTAATACTTTGGGCTTCCCTGGGAGCCCAGGAGTAAGAATTTTAACCATTTCAACCATTTCAAAACGGTTGAAATGGTTGAAACGGTTAAAATTTTCACCCATTTCAACTAATTCAACCATTTCAACCTTTTTTAATACTTTGGGCTTCCCCGGGAGCCCCGGAGTGCACATTTTATCCATTTGAACCATTTCAAGTATTTTCCGAATGGTTGAAATGATTGAAATGGATACTGGGAAGGTTCAAGAACAAAACAGCGCCACTTTGTTGCGGGGACTTGGCGGGGCTCCAGAACAAAACGGTGACATTTGATGCGGGAACTTGNCGTAACAAAATGGCGTGGTTTCCAAGTCCCCGTAACAAAATGGCGCGGTTTTGTTCTTGAACCCCCCAAGTCCCTATACTACTACTGCCTATTACCTATTACCTACCTCCACTACTACTACTACTACGACTACTACTACTACTACTATACTACTACTACTACGACTACTACTACTACTACTACTACTGCTACTACTACTACTCCTGCTGCTGCTGCTACTATTACTACGACAACTCATATTATTGTAGTATTATCATTATTATTGTCACCACTGTAAATATTTGTTGCTATTGTTTTTGCTATGCCCTCCTCTCCACCCCCCCTTCCCCATACCCTCCNAATATTTGTTGCTATTGTTTTTGCTATGCCCTCCTCTCCACCCCCCCTTCCCCATACCCTCCCTTCCCTCCATCCTCGCCATGAAAAGCACAACAGGCAGGATTGGACCAAATTTTGCCGGTGAGCAAATCCGAGAATTTATTACAATTCAATTCTGAGCTTTTTCTGTTAGAAACGACGGCGGAGAGGATTGTACCAAATTTTGCCGGCGAGCTGTTATCGGAACTTTCGTCATCTCATNTTCAATTCTGAGCTTTTTCTGTTAGAAACGACGGCGGAGAGGATTGTACCAAATTTTGCCGGCGAGCTGTTATCGGAACTTTCGTCATCTCATGTTTTTCTCCTTTTTGCTACCGATAAGACATGACAGCAGAAAGGAGTGGACCAAATTTTGTCGACGAGCCGCTCTCGAAAAGTCCTATCAGGTCCTATCCTGTTGTTTGCTTTTTTNGCTACCGATAAGACATGACAGCAGAAAGGAGTGGACCAAATTTTGTCGACGAGCCGCTCTCGAAAAGTCCTATCAGGTCCTATCCTGTTGTTTGCTTTTTTTCGTGTGTACAACATGCATGAAATGACCAAATTTTGCTGGCGAGCTGTGCCCGATAATCTGGTACCATCCGGTTCTTGGCCTTTTTCGTGTTACCTATGGAAAACAGCAAAGTCNGCCATACCTGATAACCCTCTCCCTAAGTACCCTCGCCTACCGCATCGTCCTTGCCATGTCCATCAGCCCCATCCATACATCCATCTTCGTTATCATCATCTTCATCTTCATCTCCCTCACCTCCATCAATCATCCTCATCATCTTCATCATCTTCGTCCTTCTCACCACCCTCTTCGTTTTCCTTATCCTGCGCGATTTCCACGCACCCGTGGAAATCTACATTATGTTCGTGTGTGATATGAATAAGCTACCATGGGTGGAATGAACTAGTCAACGGTTGCTGCCGGGATTAAACACAACCACGAACAAGTCAATCGCAGCAAATTTCGCCCAAGAATCGGTTGGCAAAGATTGTGGCGATTGGCTGTTTCATGATTTAGAAACTATTTGAATCATGTACAG